>KZ559542.1:0-96050 GCA_002850765.1 Aspergillus taichungensis | reverse complement strand
TACTACTACTACTACTACTACTACTACTACTACTACTACTACTACTACTACTACTACTACTACTACTACTACTACTACTACTACTACTACTACTAATACTGCATGTACTCATTCTTACACGACGTAGAGTCTCCTAATCAATCGACATGGACATTCTGCCCGTCCAATGCCCACATCATCACGTGACGTCCCTTATCACCGTCGCCCAAAGAGGACTAGTCGGTCTCCGATCGCCGCCCGCAGCTCCTCTCGTTCCGTTAAGCGGAGAGACAATCAACTGAGTAACTCTACGGCGTATATTCTCTCGCTCTTTCTCTCTTTTCCACCGGCGTTTCCTTCCCTTGACCCTACATACCCTTCGTATCTTGTGTGGTCATTCCCATCGTTCAAGATCTCTTACCTTGGTGAAACCACTTACCGCTGAACTCAAAAGAAATCAAATTGTCCTCGGAAAATAAACCTTTGCGGCCATCCGTCTTGTCGTCCAACAACCACTATACAATCTTGCAATCGCCCATCCCATAGACCACAATACTCCCATTTGTCCTTGCCGGTGCTGTGCCAATTCAGTCATGGCGGCGCAGGCAGCCTTGATCGCCGACACAATTGTCGGCATGAAACGGGCTCTCCGAAAAGAGAATGACTGTATGTCTTGTCGTGTCTTCCCTTACCTTACGTTCTGCTCGCATCTGTCTTTGCATCCGTCGAGCATGCGTCCTTACATGTATCTCTCTTATCAGATTCGGGACCCGATGATCCTATCACGCAACCGACGAATCGGGGGAATAAGATGCGAGCCAATGCAAAATATGTGCGGGAAGGGGCTCTTGGTTACATACATCCGGAGGAGCTCTTCAAACAGGTAACCTCTCTTCTTTCGCTTTCTCATCATTCTCTTTCATTTTTCTTCTTCCTTTTTTTGTGTTGGGATCATTGTCTGGCTAGGCCTGTAAGTGCTGGTGAATCAACCGCTCACGCGCAAATCTTTGCATTCTGCAGAAAATCGAACACGCCGGTTACACTCGCTACATTCTCCAACCCAATCCTGTACGATACGATTCTGAGGGTGATGAACTTGACGATGATGATGAACATTCCGAGGCCGATGCGGCGGCTGCGGAGGAAAACCCATTTTCTGAGATCGCGTTGGAAAGTGAGTGTCCCATTCGCCCTATCCCAATTTGCCCCGTTAATACTTCTCACCCCCGACCCTCCTTATTCTTTTTGTGGATTCATCTTTGGTTGTCAATGCGCCTGGTAACTCGGTGACTAATGGTTATATCTCGCTCTAGATTTCATGTGCCCTCTGAAACACCCATCAGAACTTCCCGTCCACCCTTCGCTATCCCCCGCTTATAAATCCAAGGCCCTCTTCAACATGGCGCAAGCAATAGAGGCCAAACTACGTCAGGAACGAGTGCTTTTATGGCGGGCCAGAAATCTTCATAGGCAATTCCTCGGCGATGAGCCGTGGATGCCCTGTGGCGCCGTGGAAACCGATGAAGACCGGCGGATCTTTGAGCCTCGGTTGCCACATATCGGGTCAACCTCACCAACAAGTCAGTATGAACAGAACAGAGATAACTCCAAGTTGGTCACAGAAGGCCCGAATGCATCGGAAAACGGGATCCAGGAGACTAAGTCGGGTGCCGACTCCGAACGCGAACCTCAGCCGGCCCAACAGGGGGGGCGCCTAGCCGCGGAGAAAGAGGTCAAAATGAATGATGTCTCCAACAACGATGCAGGACACGAAGATCATGACACTGTAGAATTGGAGAAAGCGCCCAAGTCTGAAGAAGTCGATACCCCGGTGGCGGACCTTCTTTCGCATCGAGAAATTGGAGATTCGGCACCACAAACCAACGACATCATGATGGAGAATGCACACTCTGCGCAGGATCGGATATCAAATCCAGATCGGACTGTCGGCGGAGACACAAAGGCGGATGCCAATGTGGAGCATGGCGCTGATGATGGCAAAGTTGACACAGGTGCTGAGGGCGCGCAAGGGGACGATGAAATGGACCTGGACGGTGAGGGGCAGGATGGATCTCCCTTGGAACCCCCGCGGCGCATGACGACTCGCGCGCAAGCCAACGCCGTGAACCCACACCAAGAGAATGGATCACCGTCACCTTCCTCCGAAACACTGAATAGTTTTCCCACACCCCATCCTCTCTTCCTCGTGCCGGACTCTATCCGACCTGACCCCAACTTCGGCCTCCCTCCCAACGAAGCCGAAGAAACCCGTCGATTGCTCTGGTCCTACGTGCAGAAACAAGAAGAGACCGTGCGCGGATTTGAACACATGCTAAACTCCCTCCTCCGCGCCTCGCGCATGAAAGAGGACGTCTACGAGTGGTGCAAAGCCGAGGGCCACGTGGGCGAGATGAGCGACGGAGAAGACTGGTACGACCGTGAGGCACTGGGCCTCGCCGAAGACGAGGATCTCAAGAAGGGCGCAGACGAAGACGAGATCGAGACGGTCGAGGAAAGTCGGGCGGCCAACAAAAGAGGCAGACGACGGCAATGATCTGGTAGAACTCATCGCTAAGGGCATTCTGATCTCAGATCTCCCTCTCGTCTTTTCGTTATTTCTTTCTTTCTTTCTTTCTTTTTTACCCTTTTCTGCCCCGCCCATGTCTTTGTTCATATTTGGAGCCTATTAGCTTTCTCACGTTTGGTCCACAGCGCAGCGCGGAGTTGGCGGTGTTTAGTGATATGTGCAGGCTTCTTGGATGTATGTAGTGGAAGTATGTATTATTTAGTTCGGCAGGTCCAATATATTTTACTTTTCGAGTATTTTATATAGAAGATATGTATGTCCTCGTAGACCGAAAACCAAAGTAGAAAAAAGAACAAAAATGATGGTAGAATGCTGTTAGGTAGTTTTATTGCATTTAGTCATGTAGATGTAAACTATATACAATAGCAAACCAGACAACAATCAATGTTATTTATATTTCATACTTCACGTCCATCACACCCAACACAATACTGATACTAGGGCTATCAAGCCACGCACACACACACACACACTCTCTCTCTTTCTCTACTTATTCTTGTTGAATATCAATCAATCAAAGGATACCACACTCTTCTCCTCTCCTTTTCTTTGCTCTCTCCCACTCTTCGGGGTCGGATGACATCTGCCCATCAACCGATTGGGTCCGATGGATCACGTGGATGTTGAAAGTCCAGGTCTCCAATGCCAAAAGGCGCTGCTTCTCATGCTCATGTAGGACATGGGGGGACCCTGAGCAGAGCGCAGAAGGGAAATCGGACCGATGAGGCTTACTGGGCCTTGCCGCCCCGCTTGGACTTTGCGCGTTCGCGCTCACGCTTGGCGTAGATTTCGGCGGTGAAGGGGCTAGGAGTGTCATTCGCATCAGCTATGAATGACATGTATATATGCGTATATATACACATATATGTATATATCATATTGATCTCGTCGGAAGAGAATTGGTGCATAGGGCTTGAGGCATGAAGCATGGGCATGAGGTAACTTACTCCTCCCACTTCAGGGCGAACCAGTACAGGACAAAGACGCCAGCGGACAGAAGCACACCGGCGACCTTGCCCCTGTACAGGGCGACGCCCAAAAAGTTCATGGTGCTTCCCCAGTACATGGGAGAACCGGTGACGTTGAAAGGAAACCCGGTAACCGGGGCGTCCATCAAGATGCCGAAATAGTCACCCAGGTAGGTGCCGGTGACGCCAAGGGCCCACATGCTGGAGAGTACGAGGACGGAGCCGACGGCGAACAGGGCGCCGCCTAGGATCGGTTGGTGCACAGGGCCATAGTAGGGTTGGTCTTCGAGGGCCAGTTGGTAGATATGGTCGCGAACGATGCCCAGGGTGAAGATGGTGAATGCGAGGAAGTAGCATCCGTAGTAAGGGTTGTTACCGAAGATACGAGTCAGGAAGTGATTCCGATATTCTACAAGACGATACCGTCGGTTTCCTGGTATGAGCCTTCTTATACTGAACTTGAACTGCCATTGACCGGGTCAAGGGCGGTCATCCGGAGGCTTTGGTGCGTTGGGAAATGAAATAAGAGTGGAGACCAACCGGTGCGGGCAACAATGCTAGAGCCCCGCTCGCCGGGGGGGGACGGTTAGCAAGGGACTTGTCAGGACAGATATACAGGTTCCAAAAGAGGTTTTTGACACCATTACTTACTTCCAGAAGATGGGGTTGAATGCAATCGACAGCGCACATACTGGAAAACGAAGAGACAAAATCAGTACAAGTCCACGATTCACATATTCACATGCGGGGAAATGATCTGGGTCAATAAATCAGGTCAGAAAATGACGATGGAAATGAGTACATTTCAAAGAGGGCTGCGACAGATCCACAAAATCCGTAAGAGTAGCCATGGCTGAAGAGGACGAAGGGGAGGATGTCGAGGGGATGAAAAGCGGAGACAGAAGTGAGGTTGAAGAGAGAAAGAGAAAGAGAAAGAGAAGGAAAAAAACAACAACAAAACAAGACACTAAGAGAGAATCCGGCATGACGTCTTCCTCCCGCTTTCCATCTCTCCACCGGCAGAACGAGGTATCATACCGTACATGACTCGGTTTTATTACCACATGGTGAAGTACAGCCCTGTTCCTGATGTTTCATTACCGTCATTACTACACCATTGCTGCTCACCGCCCTGTATCACACCCCAGACGATCCTCCCCTCTCCATCTTCCTATCTTGGTCTCTCCAACATAGACTAAACCTTCTACCTCTAACCTAGGTCAGGTCGGATCTTCGTCTGCATGGACCTGCTGTCAGAAAGGGAAAAAATTGTCAATCACATCATGTGTTTCTTGGTGCTCCCCTTGACCACGGTTATATACTACTTGGAATCTCATTGATGGTCATGGACCCGTCCGTCTTCCCCACACTGCGAATGGTTCGGGGAGAATGGCCTTGAAACGTCGCGATCTCGTCCTCCTGGGCATCGGTGCGTTCGTCTCGTGGGGGTTGGCTGTCAGCTGGCTCCCCATTCTTCGATATCTCGGCTGGGCTCTCGTTCTTGGAGTGTCGCTCTCGTCAGCGACGTTCCTGGCGGTGGTCGTCTTCAGCATCCGCTCGGCGAACGATCATGGCCCCGGTGTCCCTCGTCTAAAGAACCTCCCTGTCGCGTTCGTCGCTCCCAATCGGTGGCCGGATGAGGCTCGCGGGGTGGTGGAACGTGCCTCGTACCACCCCCCTTCGCTCTATCCGCAATCCTTTGTGGTATCGGAAGGGATTGATGAACTGCTGATGCTGGTCACCCGCGACTTCATCTCTACTTGGTATCGGAATATCAGTCCGAATCCCGTGTTCGTGAATGAGGTGGATCGCGTGATTCGGACGGCCGTCGGGAATTTGCGCGACCGAATCCTGACCGAGGATCTCATCTCTCTCATCGTGTCCCGTATCTTCCCCATCGTGACGACACACCTCAAGGAGTTCGACATTGCGGAGCGCTCCGTTCGGGGCCGGAATCTCACCCGCAATGTGACCGAGTCTGAAGAGCTGGATCTCGCCATTGCTGCCAAATACCGCGATGGTCGCCTACACCCGGCCGCGGCACTTTCCTTGTCCGACCAGCGACTCGTCGAGCAGGACTACCTCCGGAAGATGTCAATGGGTTTGCTGCCCCAGTTGTTCCCGGAAAGCGTGCTCAATAGTCGCATTGTTTCGGTGTTGATCAGGGAAATCGTGTCCTGCGCCGTACTATTCCCTATCGTGTCCCTACTCTCGGATCCGGATACCTGGAATCAGTTGATGGAAGCTTACGGCCGGACCGCCCTTCAAGACCGCAAAACGGTGCGGAAACTCCGCGCGGCCCTGGATCAGCACGCCTCGCCGGTTCTCAGGTCGAAACGCGGCAGTTACTTCCCTCGTCTCGCACCGCATGATTCAGAACGGGCCTTTGAACGGTTCGTGCGGGCGATCCGGCGCTGTAGCAATCTGTCCGACGCTAGACGCTTCCGTGCCCTCGTTGCGAGTCAGCTGAAACGAGAGACAATGGTGGAGGGACAGGATCCGACCTACCTGCGACGGCTCGAAACCGGAAAGAGGGTCTTGGATCAAAAAGTGACGAAGCTCTCCGCACCGAATGGCGATCATGCGTCGCACGCGTCGGCAGCCGTGTCCCACTTCCGTCGTACGAACTCTTCCCCGCCTCACGAAACCTCTCTGGTAGACATCATGCACAACACCGCCGGTCTCTCTTACTTCATGGAATTCATGGATCGCCAGAAGCTCATGTCGCTGGTCCAGTTTTGGATTGTGGTCGATGGTTTCCGCAACCCGCTGGAGGATGACTTTGGCGATGAGACTTCTCCAGGTTCTATCACTTGGACGGAAACGGATCGCAACGACATAGCCCTCATAAGTGAAACCTATCTCTCACAGGCAGAATTAAAAGTCTCGGAGGAATCCCGCCGAACGGTTCGGGCGTTTCTCAGCGCAGGGAGCCGAGCCACGTCGGAGCAGTATCGCAAGGCTCGAACAGTGGTTTTGACCACACAATCTGCAGTACTGGAGGAGCTCCAGGGAGTCTACTATCCCAAATTCAAACAGTCAGACCTATACTATAAATACCTTGCGTCCGACGAAGTGTCCTATTCGTCATCACTTCCATCCGCAGGCCCCCAGGATGGCCCCCCAATTCCTACGGAGGTGCCTGAAAGACGGCCGCTGCCTCCCTTGATGAGTCGCACGCGCTCGCAACCCGTCACCAAGTCGAAGGACCTGCGGCGAGCGGCGGTCTCGTCAAGTGATGTACGAAGCATGGGCAGCCTCTTTGACGAGGATGAATCCCCTCGACGTTCTCTCGATTCAGACCGGTCTGGGCCGTTATTCGATGACGACTACGATCCTGAACCCCTGGCGACGTCGACGCAAAGTCTTGATCGAGACTTGCAAAGTAGCGAAAACGAGCCGAATCAGAACCAAATCATTGAAAACATGGAAGCTGCATTGAACGACATCATAGTCAACGTGCCCAAAAATGGGAGAATAGAAGATTTGAAAGGCGGGGACAGCAATGCACCCTTGTCCCCGGGCAATGAACGCAATCCCATGTCCGCACGCAGCTCGGGGGAGTCGGCCCGTGTTGGCGCTCGCGCGGACGATAAGTCCAAACCGAGTATCGCCTCCCTAGGGTTAGTTGATCACCAATCGCGTCTCGGTGTATTCGACGACGATCTCTTTGCAGACCAGCAGAAGTTTATCGAGGATGAATACGAAGAACCCGTCGGAATCAGCGAGAGGGACCCGGCTGACGAAGTACACGAAGCAGCTCCGGGCGACCTTGGCTTGACCGAGGCCGTCGAAGCACTCAATGTGGAGATTGAGAAGCTTGGGTCCCAGGAAGCGGTCGTGGACACACTGACGCGAAAGGCGGAGCTCACGAACAACACAGCAGAACTGAGGATTCTCCGAAAGTCAAAGGCCAGCATCCAGCGGGAAATTCATCGCAAGGAAATGCAACGTCAACAGTACATCATCCAGGAGAGTGACAACAGCCTGTACGGACGGTCCTCTATCCGAATCCAATCAATAGTGGTGGGCAAGGAGGAGGACGGTCGGGAATTTGCCATGTGTACGTTACTTCCTGCCCCTCCCCGAATTATTGATTGATGGTCGACTAATGTTCTCTTTTTTTAGACGTGGTGGAAGTACATCGAGATGCTGGGGAGCAGATGCCCGCTGCCTCTTGGGCGGTTGCTCGTCGGTACAGCGAGTTCCACGAACTCCACCAAAAGCTGCGCATGAGATATCCATCCGTCCGTCACCTCGAATTCCCCCGCCGGCGGGTGGTGATGAAACTACAGAAGGAGTTCCTCCAGAAACGACGACTAGGGCTAGAGGCCTACGTACAAAAGCTACTGCTTCTACCCGAAGTATGCCGGAGTCGTGATCTCCGCGCTTTCCTTTCCCAACGAGCCATCATCCCACGCGACGAGACGGCCCCTCGCGAAGGAGACACCAAAGACCTAGTCACCCGAATCTACAACTCCGTCGCAGACGGCATGGACGACTTCCTCGGCAACTTCGGTGTCCTCGATCAGCTCTCCACAGCGGGACAAAATCTCATATCCGCCGCCACTAGCCACCAAAACCCCATCCCCACCGCAACCACAAGTACAACCACCACCACCACCACCGTCTCCTCCACCTCGGGCTTCACCACCGAAGACGCCGTCACAGCCGCCGAAGCCGAAGCCGAGCTCAGCGCCTTCGAAGACCGCGAACTCGAACCTTTCATCAAACCCATCTGCGACCTTTTCCTCGAAACCTTCGAACTCAACAAAGGCAACAATTGGCTGCGCGGCCGCGCCGTGGTCGTCGTCCTCCACCAACTTCTAGGAGGCACCATCGAGCGCAAAGTGCGCGACGGCGCCCGTCTCCTCATCCAAGACGACTCCCTCCTCCGCTACATCTCCCTCGCAAAAGACACCCTCTGGCCGGACGGCCTGCTGCGCGAGAATAAAACCCGCTCGACGTCCGAGCGGCTCAAGAGCCGCACGGAAGCGAGCCTCGTGCTGGCTACGCTTGTGCCTGAGATGGCGGGGAATGTCGTCGGCAGGGCGAATGCGCAGGGTGCGGCGAGGAGGATCTTCGCGACGTTGAATAATCGCCGCTTGAATACGCATTTGGTATTCACTATCTTGGATGAGATTGTGTTGGTTTTGTTTGGGGGGGAGGCGGGGAGGGGACGGTTGTGAGCGGTTGATGTGACGTTTTTGAGTAGTCTGCGACTGGAGAGGTCCTGGAACCTATGGGGGGGTGAGGGCACGAGGTCATGTATGTATGAATTATGTTGATTATGTAGTATTGCTATTCAATTATGCTAGACCTGAATCCGAATTTTCTGGAATCTTGTACAGGACAATCCCTTGCACTGACTGCCTATCTCTTATTTGATAGGTTCAGAGGGCCTAGGTGCCCCAAAGGATCTACATGCTGATTACTAGGGACGATTGCCAGATTGGCATGAGTTTGTTTGAAAGCTGGGTACATATTAAAGTGAGTGGAAATACACCTGCAAGACACGGTCCACTGAGGGACTAGTGAATCTCCAGGGCTACTAGTGGGATAACCCAGGAACAGATGCATGCAGACAAACCTGCGTTCTGTTCGAACCGGCCAATAGATGGCAGCAATGGAAACAACAAGAAAACTCCGAAAAGTAAAAAGCACAAAAGGAGGCAGAAAGAACACCAGCATTCGCTCCATGCTATGCCTCACCTACTATTGGCACGGGTAGACCGAAGCAAGGTAAGAGAGACATAGCCAGGCGTATGGAATAATGTAATGACAGCTTGGAAACGAACGCCCGATATCTCGGATGACAACAGGAGGAAGCGCTGCTTCTATGCGTCACTCTTCTTCTTCTTGGACTTCTTGCCGCTCGTCTGCTGAGGCGGTCCTTGCTTGGTCTGATGAACGATGAGACTTGTCCAGGACTCATCCTTGTCCCACTCGAACCCAGCGAGGTAGGGCTTTTCCAGTTCGTCATCGGCCTGGTAGGAAGGGTGTTAGTGATAAGCAGACAGAACACAACAAGGCTATGACCTACCTTCTTCTTGTATTGCTTGTAGATCGCGTCCAGCGCGTCTTTGATCGTGACACCTTTCATGTTACGAGCCACTACGGTCAACCCTAATGGGAAGTGCAGGTCGATTTTCTTGACTGGCGGGTTGATAAGATACAGTTTGAGGATATCCTTGTCCTCAATCGTACTCGGAGAGGTGTTGAGCTTCCTGAAATTGGTTCGTCAGTAGGTCTCCAACCCATTTTGGAAGGAGAGCTTACCATCCTGTCTTCTGCGTTTCGATCGGCAATGTCAACTCGATCTTCTTCTCTTCTACACACCCGACTGGTCTTAGTACTACCTTGACTCACTAATGCCAAGAAGAACGGTACCTACCCAAGTCCTTGATATTCCAGACACCCCCCGCGGCAGCCGAAGAGGTGCGTCGATGGGACTTCTTTTCTACCTTGTCTGGGGCCTTTTCATCCTTGGGGGATATCGACAAGCCAGCGATGGCGGAATCGACTTTTGTGAGCTCGGCAGACATGGTTGGATGAGTTGATTGAGTCTGCGTTGGAAAGATGTGAATACTACAGCTAGGAGATGGATGATAGAAGGAAGGATCAAAGAAGAGGGGTTGATGTGAGAGCTAGGAGAGAGGGTAGATGATGTTGAAGGGAAAGTAGGACAGGAGATGGTAGAAGGCTTACTGGTCTAGAGACAATGATGGATCACAAGTGGTGGTATGAATGGGGATGAATTGAGAGAAGGAGAGAAGCAGAAAGTAGATGGAGATGAAGATGAAGATGAAGAAGAGAAAGAAGAAGAGAGAAGAGAAGAGGAGAATAAGAAGAAGAAGAAGAAGAGAAGAGGAGGGGAAGGGGGTGGGCAGGTGACCTGGTCTGAATGGGACAACCAGTTCTCCCATGAATGGTTCAAATCATCCCATACGCGGTACCACTTCCACTTCCACTTCCTTACCTACGCCTAGAACCACTCGACCACTGTCACTGTCCATCATACCACTAGATCTGCTACATCTACAGGGTTGACTATATTCCCTCAAAGATACTCAACAGTGTTCCCGTTTACTATTGATTGCATCGTTCAATCCATCTATATCAACCCATCAAAAGTATACATTGAACCACCTCCGGATGCTCATATAGGACAAACGTACCTAGGGCGGGGTTGAGACCTCATGCATGCACCATTTTGTTGATTGGACGAGGCCAGACTGCGATCAACCAACCGATGTAATACTTCCGGAAAGGACGCATTGGGTGATCCGTCTATCTCAGTGGAGAGAGACATCATGATGGAGGGTAGGGAGGGTAGGATCTCCGCATTCGCATCACAACAAATTGACAAGTTGACATCACCAAATGTTTCAACCCCATGTCACTTCTCCAGCCCCAGGTCTACATCGAAGGAAGCTCATTAGTCCAGACCAAGTGGGTTTAGTCTCCAGAGGCAAACATTCCATCCGGGACAGCCGGATAGGGAACCGAACCGATCACACGAGAAGATTGACGTCGAACGAGGTGCTCCTGTTGGCACTAGGAGAAAGTACAATGGGGAACTTGCCTCTAGGCGGCCCACTCAGTGGCACTCACTAACGCTGCACCCCGCATTCCCACCCGGATCCACCTGGGGGGCTTCCGTCATCTTTGGATCAGATCATACCTAGCCATCATGCTATGGAGCAGTATAAAACACTAAAAAATAGCTGTCAAGCTCTCTGGTTCCGGTCAATTTTATAACACCCTTCTTTTTCTCTAGATAGGACATTGCTGATGATATCATAACCCGGGATAGAAACTCCCACTGATCGGTGTACAAAAGCATCATCTCACGTGCCCCTCTCTCCTTGCAACCATGTATGTCCACACGTGACTGGGGAACACGTCATGTCTGTCATGCCATACATGAGATGCCCGTCCTATCCCTGCTACTCTCCTATCAGATCATCTCATGTCACCTCTCTCCTGCAGTCAACCCTCCCGTGTAAGAAACCCCTCAAGATGGCCTGTTCGTGGTGTGATACTACTATGTGCAGAGAATGAATAATTTAGACCGTCATTCCAAGGGGTTGATGGATGAAGGATGGCCTTTTTTTAATTTTTTTTTAATTTTTTTTTTTCTTCGATAGTCATTGATTATTGATCTTGTTGATAAATACTTCTACCAAAATCATTTCTTCTTTCTAGACAAGTAAAGACTCCAGTATGAGATCGATATGCGCATCGAGACAGGCACGGATGAGCGACGACGGTGTTTGCCTGGTTTGCCTAGTTTGTCTGGTTTGGCTAAACCCAGGCGGTGAGGGTTGATGCCTGAATTCTAAGGGTTCCTGAGCCAAGGACGATAGAGTTCATAATAAATGTGCCAAAGTGTGCTGAGGCTCCAAAGTAGTGCCTGCATTTCTCGAGCCTCTCGTACCTTTCCCTCGTTGTCGCTGCGAATCCCTTCACCTCTCTCTTCTCTCGTCCTGCCCGAGCGAGTGGTCCGTTCAATCCAATTATTCCCCTCTTGTATTTCGCTTTCTCGTCCTTCTGCCCTCCGTCTTCCCTTTTTTCCGCCCACTTTTTTCCTCTCGCGGAATCGCCCTGAGTTCCGCCAGATTATATCCCTCCCGGCTGTTGGGACTTCGAGCCAACCACTTTCACAGATAGCCCAAGAACTTCCATTTCATTCAAATGTCAGGTCTCTTCGGCTCCGTCGGCGCCGCGTCGACGACAGCCGGTCAGACGAACACCACCGGCGACATCTCCAAAGATGTCGCCCTTAACTCGCCTCCCGAGGACAGCATCTCCGACCTCCGCTTTTCCCCCGCCAGTGATCACCTCGCCGTCGCCTCGTGGGATAAGAAAGTTCGCATCTATGAGATCAATGACCAAGGTCAAAGTGAAGGGAAGGCACTGTTCGAGCATGAGGCTCCTGTCCTCAACTGCTGTTGGTCTCCGGTAAGTTTGTCCTTAATCCTTCTGATGAGCTGTCCACCTTTCTAGTCAGTCGCCTTGTTCCTGGCGGTCCCGTGTTGCTGACTGCCTCGCTCTCTAGGATGGCACGAAAGTCGTAGGAGTTGGCGCCGACAAGGCTGCCCGCATGCTCGACCTCGGCGCCGGCGCGACCGCGCCGGTGCAGGTTGCCGCTCACGACGCTCCCATCAGATGCTGCGACATGATTCCCAACCCGGCCGGAAACAGTCCCCTTCTCATCACCGGCTCGTGGGACAAGACGGTCAAGTACTGGGATCTGCGACAGTCGACCCCCATCGCGACGGTAGAATGCCAGGAGCGGGTTTACACCATGGACGTGAAGAACAAGTTGTTAGTGATCGGAACCGCGGATCGGTACATCAACATCATCAATCTCGATAACCCGACCAAATTCTACAAGACCATGCAGTCTCCTCTGAAGTGGCAGACGCGGGTAGTCAGCTGCTTCGCTGACGCTACGGGCTTTGCCGTCGGCAGCATCGAGGGCCGCTGTGCGATCCAATACGTCGAGGACAAAGATTCCAGCTCGAATTTCAGCTTCAAATGCCACCGCGAGACTCCGGCAAACCAGCGCGACATTAACAACATCTACTCCGTCAACGCCATCTCCTTCCACCCCGTCCACGGCACCTTCAGCACATCCGGCAGCGACGGAACCTTCCACTTCTGGGACAAGGACGCGAAACACCGTCTGAAGGGTTACCCCTCCGTCGGAGACACCATCTCCGCCACCGCTTTCAACCGCACCGGCAGCATCTTCGCCTACGCCGTGAGCTACGACTGGAGCAAGGGCTACTCCGCCAACACCCCGCAGCTGCCCAACAAGGTGATGCTCCACCCCGTGGCCCAGGAGGAAGTGAAGCCCCGACCAGGCACCCGAAAGAGGTAGAACTTGAATCAAGCAGACGGGGGAATTTTAAAAAAACACTGGCGCAGAAATGGACGGTATGGGTTTTGTGACGGGGCGGGAAAGCTTTTCACCCACCATTCAAGTTTGACCATTAATGAGAACGAACACTTTTCAATTGAGCTGGACAATTTCGACTCCGGTGCACTTCACTTCACTTCACCGTGCCAATGGGATGGAGGGGAGCTTCCTTGTCATGGAACTTGTCTTTTGTAATACATATTATCTATCACCTTGGGAATGCATATGAGCGAATTCGTTTGTAACCGGAGTCTCTATGTTTCTGCAAGCCTATGGGAACGACGAGGGGGAAATGCCGAGAACGATGGAATTCATTTCCCAGATCAGTCAAGCAACCGGCTTGTCCTGGAGAAATTTCCGGCAATATTTTATAGCTAGTCATCGATAGTTAGAGAAAATAGCCAGTGGCTTATATCATTGTCAGCTTCTTCGAACTGCTTTCTTTCCCCAATATTGGATCTGGAGTAGTCTGTTGTGTATGGTGTAGTTCCAACTGTTACTTTAGCCAGGTTCCTATTAAGTACGTTCTTCTTGATATGATGATAAATTCTGGATAAGGCATAATCGCCACTTGTAACTTCATTTATCTGTCTATCCAGCCTACGTCGGTCGTATCTCATGCTCGCCCCTTGTATGCATAACATCAACAACCAGAGTCCAAGGAATATCAAAAAAAGAACAATCAACCAAAATAAACCGAAAATGGACAAAGGAAAGTAAGAATCAATAAAAGGTCATCACATCGCTCTGGTATCGGGTCTAGTAGATCTCCGGTCCAAGGGTTTCATCTTTCCCAACTCTTGATTTGATTTCATTTAATCCTTCGGGAGAGTGACTTGGGAAACGCCGTCGGTGACGCTCTTGACCGCTTCGTCGCTCGGGGTCGGGGTCGGAACCTCGGTGGAGGTACCGGTCGACTGCGCGGCGGCTGCGTCGGCGCCCTTGTTGGCCTTCTTGTCCTTCTTCTTCTGCTTGGCAGCCTTCTTCCGGGCGGTCTCTTCCGCCTTCTTGATCCTGTCGGCCTGGGAGCCGCCGAACAGCTCGCGCCACTCCTCGGCCTTCTTGGGGTCGATGCGCGAGAACAGGTACTTGGCCTTGCCGATCTTGTGGCCCGGCTTGAGGGCCTGCGGCTTCCAGCCGTCCTTGATGTCGTCGAGGGTCGGGATGTAGGCGAACGGCGCGTTGAGCTGCTCGTTGATGGCCTTGGAGGTGGCGGGGAGGTACGGGGCGAAGACGCTGGCGAGGAGGTAGATGAGGTTGAGCACGGTGCCGACGACGGCCGCGGCGCGTTCCGGCTCGTTGGCGATGAGCGAATTATCCAGGCGGTTGGCCTGGATCAGGAGGTTTCCGTCCTCCGCGAGTTTCATCGCGGTGTTGACGCCCGCGCGCAGGTGCACGCTTTCCATCTCTTCGATGTACTGGCGGAGATGGGCGGTGATGTCGTCGAGGTTGGGCTGGAAGCTCTCGGGAACGGTGAATTCGGGGATGGTCGAGCCGTACGAGGCGGTCACAAGCTTCACCACGCGATTCACCAGGTTACCCAGTTTGGCCAGCAGCTCGCTGTTGTTGGCCTCGACGAACGGACGCCACTCGAATTGGGTGTCGCCAGTCTCGGGACGGTTCTTCAGAAGGAAGTACCGCCACACGTCGGGAGATACGCCCGTCTCTTTGGCGTTGTTTCCGAAGACTCCCACCCCGCGAGACTTGCTGAACTTGCCCCCCTCGTAGTTCAGATACTCGGTCGTGCTGAGATGGTGGAGCTTAGTCCACTTTTCCTCAGACCCGATTTGGCAACCGGGGAAGATGACACTGTGGAAAGGCACATTGTCCTTGCCCAGGAACTGGTACAACTGGACATTCTCCGGGTTACGCCACCAGAGTTTCCAGTCGGGGGTGTAGTTCGCCGTGATCGACGGGTATCCGATACAGGCCTCAAACCACACGTAAAGAACCTTGTTCTCGAAACCAGGCAGAGGAACCGGCACGCCCCACTTGAGATCTCTGGTGATGCCTCGGTCCTTGAGGCCCTCCTTCAACCACGACTCGGTGATGACCCGCGAGTTCTTGGGCCAGTTGCCCTTTTCGGACGACTCGCGGAAGAACTTATCAATCTCCGGCTGTAACTTGTCAAGGAGGAGGTGGATGTGTTTCGTCTCGCGACGAACCGGGGTCGCACCATCCAGCTTGCACCTCGGCTTGATGAGGTCAAAGGGATCGAGAAGATGACCGCACTTGTCGCACTGGTCACCGCGAGCGTCATCGTAATGGCAACGGGGGCACTCGCCCTCCACGTAACGGTCGGCCAAGAAGGATCCATGGGCTTCGCAGAAAGGCTGCTCCGCAGTCTTCTCCGCTAGGTAGCCATTCTCGTAGAGTCGCTTGAAGAGCGCCTGCGAGATCTCCGTGTGCTTCGCTGTCGGCGTGCGCCCGAAATGGTCAAACCCGATGTTGAACCACTCGTAGACTTCTTGGTGGATTTTGTTGTACTTGGAACACAGCTCCTCCGGGGTCATCTTCTCCTCCAGGGCTTTCGTCTCCGTCGCGGTTCCGTATTCATCCGTACCGCAGACATACAGTGTCCGCCGTCCACAGGCCTTGTGATACCTATTGAAGATGATCCGTTAGCATCATGCAACTCTGCGACTCAAAAACGGGTCGCAGCCCACCTGGCGAAAACATCGGCACTGAGAACCGATCCGACAATGTTACCCAGATGAGGGACGTTATTGACGTATGGCAGAGCACTGGTCACGAGAACATTGCGCTCGCCATCCTTGGGCAGAATCTTCTGTTCGGTAGCCATGGTGGTCGACTCGAAATGGCGGGGTTATGGAGGGGCAGGAAGATGGTTGGGTTGCGGAGTGTCTTTTTTTTCTATGAACAAAAGGCGCGGATGATTCATCGCTCGGCGGTCCCGCTTCAACGCTTCCCTCCCACTGATCACCCCGATCTTTACCCACCCTCATTGCATGATAGAGGTCTGAAATAGAACTTTCCAAGCACGCCCGTTCATTTCTTCACCCCCTCCTTCTCCGTTGACGACAGCCGTGATCTACGTCGAAACTCCGGTCATGGACAGCAATCTACTCGAAAGTCTCCTCGACTTGGAGGAACAATTCTACAAGGAAGGATTTGATCTGGGTGCCGCAGACGGCGCTCAAACAGGATACACGGAGGGCAGTGTCTTTGCAGTTGAAAAGGGCTTCGAAAAATTCGTCGAGCTGGGAAGACTCTATGGCAAAGCCCTCGTCTGGGCTCAACGACTAGCGGAATCGAAGCAGTGTAAACCGGACCCCAAGACCACGGAGACACAACCCCGATCTACACAGGCCGATGGGCAGGAGGACGAGGTTTCTGTCGATCCCTCCGTTTGCGAGAGCATGGCGAAATTCCCGCCCAGTTCAAGACTGGCGAAAAACCTCGACACGCTTCTCGAATTGGTCGACCCTGCATCGTTGCCCATGCAGAATACAGAAGAAGCGGTCACAGATGTGGATGAACGCCTGAAAGGTGCCATCATCAAGGCGAAACTTATTCAGCGCGCTTTGGGCGAGCGGGAAGACGTTTCCGACCTCCATCCCGATGCGAAAGAAGCAAAGATCTCTGGCGATGGAACGGGGAGCATTGAAGACATTAGCGCGCTGAATATTCGCCATTGAGGATTATCATGGACGATCATCTTTTGCCTTTCTTTCCGAAGGGCTGGAGAAACACGTGCTCAACTTCAATGACAAAATTTTCTTCAAAATCTCCAGCGTGGGACATTTCCTGCACGTCCGTGGAGCAGGCCCGAGCAACGTCTCTGCCAAAGATAGCTCAATTTTCTGGCGTGCTCGCGATCTACGATCCAGCCACCACAGCATATCGGACGATCACTGGTTGGCGAGTACATATGCATACTTGCCGACGTGGCGGCAACCAGGGACCTCGATCATGGGCATAGGTGATGCTTCTGGGACTTGATACTGTTAGGGTCAGTAGAAGGAAAGGGTCCTCGGTAAACGTGCGATTTCCCTATGAGGGATCGGAGCGTTTGGGCCGTTCAAGTGGAATCTCGGTCTTTGCCACCGTTGTCTGCATCTTGCGCAATGGCTGGTTGCGATCCCAAGATACACGTTCTACAACCGGTAGATTGGTAGAAAGACATATATTCATTATCCATGTTCAGAGCGGTAGTCTGGTGTATAGATAGAAATCCATAGGAATGGCGTCAGTGATGGCTGACCGCATGTTGATCTCTGGAACCAACGTGTTTCACCGCCTCGGATTTGTTTATTGTGGACCAAAACAAAGAGTGGAATGACGATGAGGGGTTTCATGATGATGATAAATCCATATCGCAGTAATTAATTAATCTATCGAGGAGAAAAGGGAAACAGAAGAGGAAAGGGTCAAGAGAAGTAGCCAGCTTGGACGTTCCTGATCCATTCCCTTTTTCCCTTTCCCCTTGCAACCCTGATTGATTTGCTTGATGTCATTGTGCTTATTTGGTCAGATTCATCGTTGTTCCTGTAACGGTTCATTCAACTGTTGAAGTCTTGTAGATGTGAATGGTGATCGACAGAGGAAGAACAGCCTGAGGAGTGCAGAGAACACGTGAAAATCCGCATCGCGTCGAGAAAAAGAGCCAGAGTGAAAGATAAGATCATCAACTCTTCGCTTCTCTCTCTTCTCCCTCCCCTTCTCCATCCTCCCCACCTCCAAGACAAGAAATTTTCAACAAATTCAAAGTCTAAAAAGCGGCAGAGCAAGTCAAAGCTCTCTTAAATTTTCATCTTACACCCCCCCCACCTTCTTTTCTCCACAACAGAAGTTGGTCTTCTTCCTTGTTTCTTACCTACCGGCCTGGATTTCCCATGCGCCGTTATTATTGTTATTCAAGTCAACCCTGTTTTCTTTACTGATTGATCGCTCTTGAAACCCTTCCACGACCATCTCGGTCATTTTCGTCTGTGCCGCTCGACCCTCTACCAAGTTCTCTCGTGTCTTCTCCGTCTCCAGCTGTTCCGCGCTCATATCGCCCAATGTGGCTCTTACGGGCCCTTTCCTCGGCCCTTTTCCTGACCGTCACCGTTTCTTCCATCCCTTTGGCCTTTGATGTCGGTGGAAAGACATGCGGTCTGGCCTTTTCGCTATCCCTGGCGACCTTTTATTTTCTACTGTCCGTCCTAAAACTCACCACGCCGGCTCGCTCATGGTTCCGCTCCTCCTTCGTCTTCCTCGTTCAGTCGACGCAATGGGTCTTAGTCCCGATCCTCCTCATCTGGTCGCTAAACCGCTTTTCGGTCGATGCGGAGAACAACAGTGGGTGGGTGGAGCGTACGTTTAGCGGGAAGAGAGCGCACGATTCATCGGTCCAAGACTGGCTGTTTGGCCCCGATGGCTTGGTGGAATCCGTCACGCTGGGGAACTGGGACAAGATGTTAAGATGGTCGACACCCGTCTTCCAACTGGTCGAGGGGTTTTGCAGCCTGTTGGTCATTCAAGCTGCAGGGCAGATCACGCGCTGGCTGGTCAATCGCGGTGGGCGCAGTGATAGTTGGATGGTATGTACAAGCCAATTTGCATGTGGACACGTTGTGTGCGCTCAACCGGCTAATCAAATGCTTTCATTAGATCGGTCTCCTGGTACTGTCCGCGTCGGTCATCTCGAGCTCTGTATACTTTCTGTGGAGGGTTCTGCAGTTCCCGGAAATCTCGAACGTGGACGCTGCTCTGATCGGCGTGTCCGTGACATGTGCCGTGATTCTCTGCGCATGGGGCATCGGCAGCGGTCGTGGAAATCCGGTAGAAAGTTCTCTGCTGTTTGCATACGTCGTGCTGTGTCTCTACCAGATTTTCACGGATTATAAGCCATCGCATCCGATGGAACAGGTCCCATCCCCTTCCCAAGCCGGGGATTTCCCTCCACTACCGCCGATCATCATGGCGTCCTACGGCACGCTGCTGCATGTCCTATCCCTGCTGCCCTCCATGATCCACGCGCTGTTCAATGTGATCACCGCGGTCTTTAGTGCCGTGACGTCATCCGTCCTCATCTCGCTCTTCTACCGGATCTGTGTCCTCTATGCGTCTACTCGCATCATCCCGGCTGTCCGAGAATCCGGCGCACGGGCTCTTTCCCAGGAAGCTTCGCTGGATGATTCTGATGCAGCCGGTCAGCTGCTCGGCCTCCTGAGCTACTTCGCTCCGTCCATCCTCATCTCCGTGTACACGAGCCTCCTGATGCAGCATTTCGCGACAACATCGCAAGCCATGGGCGGCAGTGGGGAATGGTGGAGTAGCCAGGGAGGCGGAGGGGGCAACCTCTGGCGCTGGGTCAACCTCGCTTGCACGATGGCTTTATATGCGGTCGAGCTGTGGCTCGGCGAAAATGACGATCTGGATTCGGGCCTTGCTGGCCATTGGAAGTCAGATTGAACGCCGCGATAAGGCCTGTCGATGTATGGCGACACCAGTTGTGTTTCAGCTGCGCGAAACTGTCGCCATGGCTTAGGATGGAAGACACCCTATACCCCGTCTAGCCTGCCAGAGAAGATGCCCTTGGTGGGGGCCCATTTGCCTATCATTGAGACGAGTGGTTGGTTCAATACTCGGCCTTCACGCCGGTGTGCCAATTCCGAATGAGGCATCCTAGAACCTTTCAGTGACCTCGCTCTGAACCCAGCACGGTATTGATCTTTTGCTGTCCACGAATCCTTGCTCCTGCCATTCCACTCGCACGGCATCCGGCAAACCTTCACACGCCTTATAATCCCGTCGTTCCGATCGACTGCTCTTTGAAGACCAGCGCAGTCGATTGACCCGCGGGTCGTTTACTCGAATGGATTGACTCGTGGATAATCTACGTCGGGACAATCTTTCATCTCCAACCCCAGACATATATGACCCCAAGGTGCCATAATCTAAACACGACACGATCTGCATCAACGGAACATCTATTAGACCCTGCCCTATCTGCTATATGGCTACTCTTATGCTCGCTTTACCCCAATCTGCTCAAGTCCAACTCCAGAATCTTTTCTTTCTGTGCTTCCTTGTTTGTTCACAATGACTTACCTGACAGATGGGGACACATCCACCAGTTTTGCCTGTCTTTTGTCTTTTCTTTTTCTTTTCATTTTCTACCCTCCACTCGTTTGATCTGACGATCCCTGACTCGCTGTTATACCCTTAGCCGTACATTGATTTTGCTGAGTTCAATTTACACCACCGATGTTTACCATCTACATTACCAGTTTATTCTATCTGTGCTCGCCAGTTGCTATAATACCCAGTCGTTCGTGATTGCTGTCTTTCTAGTTAGTTGTATTTGGATGTAATGCCGGATGAATGAGTAAGAGGATATAATTGCACATCTTGCTGTAATTGTAGCATCCGACTTTACGAAACACATGAACGTGTTTTAGTGATGGACATACGTACACAATCTCTCGAAGAAGAACTGGCAATTGATCACCAACTACAAAACCACACTTCAAGCTAGCTTAGCCCCCCGCCATTCTTGAAACTCAAGCCAACATCACAGAGACATAGTAATGCATAAATGTAGTGGTTAATGTACTGTCATGAATACGAAATCATAAACCATAGACAATTGATGAAGATATAGATATAAATGTCAAATTGCACAGCTCGTAAAAGAATTTGGGGCATCACACATTAGAAGTCAAAGTCAACTTGGATCGTGGCTATCAAACAAAGCAAGAGACGGTTGGCACGTCTCGAGGTATTGACCTTTTTTTTATGGGCATTCTGGGAAGTGATGGAATCTTGATGAAGAACGGGAAGAAGACTTGAATATGAACATGGGAAGGTGATGAGAAGAGAAACTACATGATCAGAACAGATGGAAATGAACATAAACGCATGATCTGACTCAAGACAGACTTGTTTAAAGGATTGATGGTGTCTTTTAGTTCAGCCCAGAAGCGGCTCGGAATCGCTTGGATTGTTGTCAAGCGCAAGCAGCTGATCTCAATTGTTATCTTGGTTTGCTCCGTCCTGCAGAACACCTTCCCCGTAACAGAAAAGGAAGAGATATATTCAGAGCGCCGGGCTGTTTTGACGCCACCAACCACAGACAAAATTCACAGATCGAATGGGAAAGGATCGAGATAGAAGAGAAGAGAAGAAAATGAAGACTCCCACAATAAAGAAAGCGAAAACACGATGAAACGAAGACCGGAGGTTATTTCTGGAGGGTTCGCTAGGGCTCGCTATCGTCGAATCGGAACGCCACCACGAGCAGGCGGCGGGCTCACACTGGGATCCTCTGCGTCCTTGTCCTTGGTATCACCCTCAAATCCTTCGGCGCTCGTTTCACGCTGCAGATAGCTGCCCTCCTTGGCGGGGCTTCTGCTCTGGAACCCCACGGAGCCCGGATGACCGCTAATGCTGCCCGGGATCTGCTGTCCTTGGGCACTGGTACACGAACCATTGCTGGTGGCAGCGGGATTGTTGGCGCCGGGAGAGGTGGCGGTCAGATGAGGGATGTTCTCCGGGACGGGATGCTGGGAACCAATGTTGGTGACGCCGACGTCGGAGGCTTTGCCGGCTTTGCTCAAGGCATAATCGCCGGAGTCAAAGTATTTGCGCTCCTGATGATCCACGTATGTTAGACGAGTGGAAGGATGGAGGGATGGAGGAGAGGCGGAGAGCCCACCTTCAACTTGTTCTGAAGGAGGTCCTTCTTGTTCGGCATCTTGCCGTACATGCGCAGAAGCCGTTGCTCATCTGGGGTCAGAGACTAAAACGTATTGGTCTGATGTTAATCCAAGTGGTTCGAGGCGAGGACCATGATCAGGACAGAACGTACGCTGGTGTCAACTTTATTTTGCTGGTGAGGATTCATTGTGAGTCGTCTTTCAAAGCGGTAGTATCGACGAGAGCGCGGAATGAGTGAAACCAAGAAGTAGGATCAGAGAAAGTAAAAGGGAGTTTCACGACCGGGGAAGATCGAGAGGTTATAGTCCCACTTGCTGCGATAATAATAACAATAATAATAATAATCGGACAAGGCGGGGAGGAGAGGTTGAAATTGGGTGTCGTCAGAACCCCACCAAGGGCGAGGGGCACCAGTCAAAGATATCCGAGAACAGTAGTATGGCGATGGTTACCGTGCTGGAAAATTCAACCCAAGACCTTTCGCAGTTGGAAGATTTTGTGGAGATAGTAAGAGGTGAATAGCAAATAATGATTCGAGAAAAGAACGAGGTTGCAAGACGAAGAAGAAGAGAAGAAGAAGGTGAAGTTGGGCTCAATATCTGTAAATCATGGTACGTAAGAGGAGTGACGTATGGTAGGATACTGTAATCTATACAATGTGACTACGATTCTTGAATTGATTACTGGTTGAGTATGCCTGTATTCCACTCCGGGTCAATACACGTACCGTTTGATACCGCATCAAAAACTCCAACCGTCACTCATGATTTTTGAGTCTCCAACTTTGTATAAAATCATTTCTTGTCTTTGACTTCAATTGCTGAAAGGTTGGTTGGTACCCTTTACCTCTCTCTTCTCACTGGACTGGTATTCAGTATCAATCCTTGTCAACTCGGTTGGTCTTTCTTTTTCCTTTTTACACCCTTTTTTCTCCCACTTGGTATATCAGATATCAGACCTCCCAGCAATCCAACAGCGCCATTGAAATCATAGTTTAAACTGACGTGAGGTCTGGGTGGATCTTGGTTTACCTGTAAAAGGCTCTCTGTATTGTTCCTTTCTTCCATTCAGTTTCAATCCGCCCTATTGCGTCATGGGTGCTCAGGAACCCTCTACCCCCGTGACCATCGTGGTCGAGCATCTCGATCCCGAATTGGGAGTATGGTCGGCCCTGGAATATGGGTGTATTGCTCGCGAGGCCCACGCCTCTGGTAGCCGGTTTCTTCTCAGCTCCGTTCCGCCTTCCTTGCAGGTGCCGGCCGACCTGTCGGCGACGCAAGGCTTTGGAATCGAACACCGTAGTGTCGAGGAGATTTTTGCGGACCGTAAGTCCAAGGTCTGCCTGCTGGACCCGTCCGCAGACACGGAACTGAGCCCGGCGGATGGGGATCACTTTGAGGTGTTCCTCTTCGGAGGCATTCTTGGTATGTAACCTTAGCCCTTGACGCTCACATTCACGGACCCGATCTGACTGTTGGCAAGGCGACGACCCTCCTCGCGGTAAGTATCATGCATGGCCCATGACCCCAACTGCAGTGCAATCATTGACCAGGAGAGGTACACTCCAGACCGCACATCGGAATTGCGGAAGAAAGGCTACGCAGGACGGCGATTAGGTCCCAAACAGATGACGACCGACACCGCCGTGCGTGTCACGCGCATGGTGGTCCATGAAAAAGGTTCCCGGAGTGTCTGTCCCCAGTCTTTTCAGGGTGTCGACTGACAAGCTCTTAGTGCCGCTCGAGAAGATCCAATATGTCGACTATCCTGAGATCCACATCAACGAGCATGAGCGCACCGAGATGCCGTTCCGTTATGTCCGGGGAGACGATGGACAGCCCATCATGCCAACGGTGTGTTTTGCTCTGGAGCGCTTTGGGATTGGCACATGAGTCCCCCGCTGACGAGTACTAGGGAATGGTCGACCTGATTAAAAAGGACGCCGAAAAGAGCATTGACGATCTGTTCTAGTATGGTCTCCATGGCATGAGAAGAAGCTGCAGTATGCTCAGGGATCTCTGAGTGGTTAGAATCATGACCCTGAATGAAAAAAGACCCATGAATCAAATAGACAAAGGAAGATCCACCGCAAGACCTAGATCAATCAATCCACCTTCATGAAGATATCCATAAAAGCGCTATAGATACCCCGAATCGGCAAGGATAGGCCTGCCTCAGGAGTCGATTTCAATACCATACCACCCAATCTGCAGGCAGTCATGCCAAGAGTCCTCACAAGTCCAGACTGATGACCATACCATACCGGGTAATTGGGGCCACGCCATCAGTAATTAGGGAGATCCATAACGAATTCATACTTCCTTATTCATCCTTATTGTCCGCAAGGGGTCTGTCTTTCTCTCGGATCTCTCCATCTTCCATCCTCCTTTCTCCCTTTTGAATCCCTCTGTTGAACGGGAATTCTCCTCATGATTTGACTGATTTGACTGACTGGACTGTCTTCTGACTGGACTGTCTTGATTGTCTTGAAGTGTCTCGTGGTTGATCCATTAGTCACTGTCGCGTTTCATATCCACTTCCCGATCGACCATAATTCCGTCTGGGATCGACATAATCAATGTGTCCTTGAGCATCTCTCACGCCTCGCTCTCGTTGCTCTTCCCCCCTTCTCGATTCCCTCTTCTCACACCTCCCCTTCTTTTTCCGCCGACTCCTACTTCACTTCCCTCGTTTACACGGTGCCTCCGACCTCTTCCTTGAGCCAGCATTGTGGTGATGGTCAGGGAAATGCTCCCCGAACCGTTCCGCGGGGCTTCGCGGAATCAAAAGACCTCGACATTCTCTCGTCCCTCGACCGTCTTATGGTCATGGACGGCGTCGCTACTACTCCTCTTGTCGATCCCAAGCGTCGTCGCCGCCAAGTCGGCCAAGTCGGCTGCCGACTACTATGTTCGCTCACTACCGGGTGCCCCCGAAGGGCCCCTGTTGAAGATGCATGCTGGGTAAGACCAAGGTGGCCCGTCCCCAATCCTCGGAGCCTCGTCGCTGACATGCATGTCTAAAGGCACATTGAGGTAGATCCGGAGAACAACGGGGACCTTTTCTTCTGGCATTTCCAGAACCGTCATATCGCCAATCGTCAGCGCACCGTCATCTGGTTGAATGGAGGTCCGGGGTGCAGCTCGATGGATGGCGCGTTGATGGAGGTCGGCCCGTATCGCCTGGAGAACAACCATACCTTGACGTACAACAACGGTTCCTGGAACGAGTTCGCCAATCTGCTGTTTGTCGATCAGCCGGTCGGCACGGGTTTCAGCTATGTCAACACCAACGCCTACCTCCACGAGTTGGACGAGATGGCCGCCCATTTCGTCACCTTCCTGACCACATTCTTTGAGCTATTTCCGGAGTATGAACGTGACGACGTATGTCATCTTGTCTCTCCCTCCTGCCTTCCTCTCTAGACCACCGATCTCTGACCTCATGACAGATCTACTTGTCGGGCGAGTCCTACGCGGGTCAACATATCCCATATATCGCCAGGGCCATTCAAGAGCGCAACAAGAATAACCCGTCCTCTCCGTGGAATGTCAAAGGCCTCCTCATCGGAAATGGGTGGATTTCTCCCGCCGAGCAATATTCTTCCTATCTGACCTTCGCGTACGAGGAAGGGTTGATCACCGAAGGCAGCCGGGTCGCCAAGAATCTCGAAGTCCTCAATTCCGTTTGTCACTCCCGCATGGAGGCCAAGAAGAACAAGATACACTACGATGACTGTGAGGAAGTTTTGACGAGTCTTCTTGATAAGACCTATGACTCTGACCAGAAGTGCTACAACATGTATGACATTCGTCTCCGTGACGATGCGGGGTCTTGCGGCATGAATTGGCCGACGGATCTGGAGAACGTGAAGCCTTACTTGCAGCGCCCAGACGTCGTCCAAGCACTGAATATCAATGCGGACAAAAAGTCGGGCTGGCAAGAATGCTCAGGCGCGGTCTCCAAGACCTTCCTAGCAGAAAACTCCATGCCCGCCGTGAATCTGCTTCCCGGCCTCCTCGAGTCCGGCATTCCTGTCCTTCTCTTCAGTGGCGACAAGGATCTCATCTGCAACCACATCGGCACGGAGCAGTTGATCAACAATATGCAATGGAACGGCGGTACCGGATTCGAGACCTCGTCGGGCGTGTGGGCGCCCCGCCACGATTGGACCTTCGAAGACGAGCCGGCTGGCATCTACCAGTACGCCCGGAACCTCACCTACGTGCTCTTCTACAACGCCAGCCACATGGTGCCATACGATCTCCCCCGGCAGAGCCGGGATATGTTGGATCGGTTCATGAAGGTCGACATCGCCAGCATCGGCGGCAAGCCCGCGGATTCGCGCATCGACGGGGAGAAGCTGACCCAGACCTCCGTCGGCGGCCATCCCAACAGCACGGCCGCCGAGGAGCAAGCGAAAGAGAAGATCAAGGAAACAGAATGGAAGGCATACGCCAAGTCCGGCGAGGCAGCCCTCGTGGTTGTGATCATCGGCGTCTTGGTCTGGGGATTCTTCATCTGGCGCAGCAGACAGCACAACCGGGGCTACAAAGGCGTGTGGCACAAAGAACTGAGCGGGAGCTCCTTCCTCGAGCGATTCCAGCACAAACGCTCGGGGCATGATGTCGAGGCGAGAGACTTTGACGAAGCCGAGTTAGACCACCTCGACTCCCCCGGGATCGAAAGGGAGCATTACGCGGTGGGCGACGACAGCGACGAGGATGATGCTCTCCGACAACATTCTCGGCAACGCTCGCGGGGCGGCGGATGATTTTTATTTAATAGTTTATAGTACATGTCATTAATCACCTGGCCAGACTAGTTGCATGCGCTCGATTACTTTAGCCTTCTTTCATGAATTTTCGAGTAAGCTTTGCATTGAGTAGGCCCGCCCACTCATTTCATCATCCTCATCCTTATCGTGTCTTAGACGAACGGTAGCAACTGCGCGACTCGAGACTTTTATAGAGGCTTGTTGGTTATATACTATGCACTCGGGGTGGGGAGGGAGTAAAGTGTCAATGCAACACGACCCCATCAATGTAGAAAAGAAGATGACCACCCCCATCCTATCTGCCGATAGGCAGATTGTCTACATAAAACCTGAGCGTATATAACTCAGGCCAATCGCAGTACTCAAGACAAGGCAAGGACAACAGAGCTGGTGGTCTAGAAAATCACCCCAAAGCCCAGATCTTAACGCTACCATCATCAGCAGTAGAGATCAAGACCTCCTCATCTTGACCCTCCGCACGGCCTCTATCAGCGCGCTTCGCCCACGCGACATGGTTGATTTCGTAGACTCCATGCGCGCCGTCCTGAACCACGATCGCTGTCCACTCCGTGCGAGGCCCAGGCCCAGACCCAGACCCTTCTCCGTCGCTGCTAGCAGGGACAGCAGCCGGGTCCGTCACGAACCGCTCTTCGTAGACGACGATACGGCCGTCCGCGCCAGCCGACGCTAACAGGCCAGTCCGCTTGCTCCATGCCACGGCGTAGACGGAGAGATCGTGCATCTGCGGAAGCACCGCCTCCGCTTCCCACGTCTCGTCGGTCCCCGTCGGGCGCAGAATGCTAGGCACCCCGGTGCCCCCAAAGGGAGCCTGCTGCTGCGATTCCTTCGGCTGGCGGCGCCATATACGGACCGTGCGGTCATCCGAGCAAGAAGCAAGACGGGGTCCGGACAGAGCGTGTCTCTCTTTCCACTGCGCGGACAGCGCATCGTCCGTATCCCCCTTACCCCTCGGCACATTCTCCACGCCCTCCCAGTCCAGAAACCACACCGTCCCCTCGTGGCCCCGAATGCAAGCCACCTGGCCCCAATCGTCAATATCCTCCCGCCACAGCCGGATGGTATCGTCGTAGCTAGCGCTCGCAAGACACTCCTCGACAGGATGCCACGCCACGCACTTCACGTCGCCCTCATGCTCCTGCATAACAGCCACCGTCTCGAAATTGTTGTCCCCGTCGTCGAGATCCTCCCAGATCCAAATCGACTTGTCGCGCGAACACGTCGCCAGTAACATCCCAGACGGGGACCACGACACGGATTTGACCTCGCTATCGTGCCCGTCTAGCAGAACCGCAAAGCGCCACTCTTCGTCGTCGTCGTCGCCGCCGTCGGCTCCAGCTCCCGTTCCCTCCGGGTCCTTCTTCACCCCATCACCATCGCCGTTAAGCGTATCGTCACCCCCACCCTGCCCGTACGCATCCCACCGTCTCCAGATCCCAACCGTCGCGTCGAAGCTCCCCGTGGCGAGCACGGACTCGCCGCTAACGTGTGGTTTCCAGGCGCTGGTCCGGACGCTGCGCTTGTGCCCGCCGGAGATGGTCGATAGGAGTCGGAAGTTCGTGAGTGAATACACGTGCACGGTCTTGTCGCTGCTGCAGGTTGCGATGATCGGCAGGGTCGGGTGGGGGGCTGTTAGCCAGGCTCGTTCGAGGGACGGGGGTGTCACGTCTGACAGGAGGGTTAATTGGGTGATTGCGTTTGCGTCTCTTGTTGCCATGGTGGGTGGTTCTATTCACGCTTTGGGGAAATTGGAGAGTATGAAAAAGAGAAAACAGGAAAAGAAAAATTGGAAAATAGGGATTGTCTAAGATATGCTCTTTTTTCGCACTCCTTTCTCGTGGAATCATGCGAAAGAATTGCGACCGTTCCCTCTATCTGGTGGGGTTGTGGGAGGGGGAAAGAAATTCCGGAGCTGGTGCGGAACTGAGTAATGGAGGAAAGGTACGATGACATCATGCAGGTACGATTTATTTGAGGTAGTCAACAGGAGGAAATCCAACCATGATATATGTGTAGTATACTAATTAAGGAAGCCCTTTCCCAATGTGCCTAGAAATCCACCAGCCAACGTTCACAGAGGCGCAGGGGAAATACCATCACCCAGCACCCGCCCATACACCATGCCATGGCAGAGCCAGTCGACTTCGCGCACCTTCTCCAACTGTTCGGTCAGCTTCCCAACCTCACTGACGAATTCTGGCATCCCTGCTCCCGCCAAGCTTTGACTGGCGGTCGTGGTCGCTCGCACCCTTTCGCTGGCACTCGACGCGTTGAGTCGAGACAGGACATGAGTGCGCAGACGGGATAGGATGAGTCGTGCAACGGGATCATTGAAGCTGGAAGCGTTCCCCGCAGGGGTACTCGGGCCAGCATGGCTGCTCGAATCCGGCGACGCTGGATCTTGCCGAACCGCATCACTCGGTACCTCGACCGAAATCTCCGTGGAAGGATCGGTCACGGCACAAGCCGCGGCAACGGGCGCTAACACTCGCCGGATGGTCGCCGCCAGTTGAGCACTCGCGCTCGGTGGCATCGGGTGGGTGGACTCCAGGATTGACTGGATGCGGTCGGGTCGGACATCGTTGAAGTCCAGGGATAAGATCCGGTCAGCCTCGGCCTTCCAGTGGGACCGCACATCCCTCTTGAGCAAGTTCTTGGCGGTCAGAAGAATGGAGGCCGTGGCAACAATCCTGTATGCCTGCGCGTGCAGCTGCCGCAAGCGCATGCGATCCAGCTCGAGGGTCTCTGGGATGAGATCGTCAGACACCGGTGCGTTGCTCAGTACGAGATCCACAAGGCCGTGCGCGTAGACTTTGGAGGCAGGCGGTTGAGGCTCCCCGTTGATATTTTCCGGGTCCCGTTTGCGCAACTCGTCCACAATGATTTTGCGATGCGTCCGCCAAAAGCGTCGGCTCTTCCCGAGGGTCATCGAGCCATCCTGGAGACCCCTTTCGAATGTCCGCTGTTCGTAGCCGGGCGCCTCCTGGATGAGTTGAGGCGCAGCGACCTGGATCATGAAGTTGGTGTGATCCAACGACAGAAGATCAATAATCCCCATGAGCCTGGCCAGTCGGTCGATCGCGTCTCCGGATTGATCCTCGGCAAACTCCTTGAGCACGGGATCGCGGTAGGGCGCGCAAAGTTTCGGGAGGATGGTGTTCATGAAATCAAAGAAACTCTCATAGGAGAAGGCGCCGGCCCTGCATTGGCTCTCCACCAACTTCGGATCGAGTACTTCGCTGACCAAGACGTAGAGGGAATTCCCGGGGCGAAGGGAGCGTAGCAATCGATCCTGAATAACAGTGGCCATCGCCACGGTCCAATTGGTCCCCATGCCAGCGTCTACATCTCTCCGCATCATTTCGCACATATGCGCCATGACCTGCTTGCGTGGCTCCGTGTATTGCGTTTCTTCGATCTTGAACTCCTTGTTGATGAGAAGCTCATGGACCAACGCTCTGTTTTCCGGAAGAGCAGTCAGGATGCGGGTGAACCGCTCATGTGGGGATATCCGCTGTCGGTCCAGCTCTTGCAACGCAGCACTATCCACATGATTGAACGTTTCGCTTATCGGCGAGGCCACGCTATCGGTCAGCGCTTCGGTCGACGCCGGGGCAACTTCCGCAGACCGCGGAATCGCCCGTTTGGAAGCATTGCGCTTCTTTTCTCGCTTGGCCTTCTTGAGAGCGTCCCGGACCATTTGCATTGCACGGTCGGAGCCCGCCAGTCGTTTCAGCCGGGCCAAAAGCAGGATCTGATTCTGCCGGATACCTTGCCAATAGTCATCGGCCGCGCCACCGGCCCGGTCATCTTTGACCGTTTGCCAGATGAGCTCCAGTTCGACGAACTGAGCCAACATGATCTCGACTAGGACGCTGGAGTCATGGGTCTTCCAGGCGTGAAAAGCAGAAAAAAAGACATTATAAGCCTCCCCAAGAGTCTGGAGCTCGGTCGAGATGGTCACGGATTGGCAGTGACCGGAAGAAAGCAGAGGCATCACTTGCTCAAATGCTCCAAGTAACTCGCGAGCCTTGGAGATCAGGTCCTGTTCCTGTTCTCCGTTGCTGCTCAGAACTTCTGTAGGATGCGTGACAATCAAGTAGCTGCTGAGGAATGTCCGGACCGCACCCCTCCCGCCCATGGTCCCGCTTTCCATATCCTGCAGCCCGCAAAGCTGGAGGACACGGGCGGTGGTGGCCAGGACTCCATTATCGGACAGGAGAGCCCCCACATCCTCAAATGACATGTCACGGATCCGGTCCAGCGTCAAGTTCAGACCCCGAAACTGCCCCATGACCATCCTGGCGTAGTGCGCCCTCCACGCTCTCTGGATTGTTCTGGCGGCCGCATCCTGGGTGAGTGATCTGGTCACCGCGTTGGTCATCTTCTTCTCCTCGGTGGCCGGCAGACTACTGGTGCGGGTACGACGATGGCTCTGGTGGTAAAGCACGCGCCTCTTCTCGGCTTCGGCGAACTTCTCCGCCATTTCCAGGCGCAGGCGAGCGTGTTCCGCCGCCTTTTTCTCCCGATTATCTTCGGCTTTCTGCTTCGCCCGACGAACTTCCTCCTCGCACTTGGCAGTGATCTCTGCCAATAATCGTTCCCGAGCTTGGTGGGCCGCCAATGCTCTCTCCTCCCGCTGTAGGTTCTTCGTAGCAGCCTTTGTGAGGGCAGCGCGCAGCCTCACCTTCTCGGCATGCAAGGCACGGTCAGCAAACCTCGCCTTTCGGCTTTCCAAGATCGAGGTCCGCCGGAGGTGTTGTGCGATATGGTCGGTAGGGGACGCGCCATGGGAAGACGCGTTCGAATGATGGGAATGCAGGGATGAAATCGAACTGCGACGAGACGATGCAGTCGAGGATCGCCGGGCGACACTCGACTTGCGCGAGAAACGGGCGGCTAGATGAACCGGTAGGCTGAGAGGCAGAGTCGGCTCATCCGACAGCATTTCCACGTCTGGTTCCGTCAAAGGATCGGTCGCGATGGCCGGACCTGCATCGGGCAATTGAATCTCAATGTCGGAGTTGCGACGGATCATAGTCTAGCGCTCTCGAGGTGCTTTCTTGTTGCGGCGGGCGCCCAGCGTAAGGGGGGACTTCGGACAAAGGAGGGGAAGTTTCGCGATGGTGTCAATACCGCGAAAGCCAGAATAGACTTAATGATCAGGAGGCGCGGGAGAAGATCGAGTAGGCAAATTCCAATGAAACGAACGAACGGGCGTCTTCTATATTAGCAAACTGGCTTCGCATCCATGAATCTGTGGTGGGGGGGCGTTGAAGGGGCGCGGGCAACTCCTTCATTGAATCATAGGGTCTGCGGGGAGATCCGTGCTTCGTTTCAGAAAGAGATGGAAAGTGATAGGTAGGAATCAAGAGTAAGGCCACAGGGGTTCCTTTCTGATCGAGCAATGTCTTCTATTGTAGGTAGAGTAAGTTATCAGGGATGAGTTTCCATCCAACGCAACCAGAGATCGTCTTTCCCCCTTCCCTTCCGACGAATCTCCGAAGAAGGTAATCGAAGGTTCAAAGAATGAGAAAACCGCAACCGGAGGAAGATACGCTTAGATAAGCGTCGATCAGCAGCATTCTTACTCCGGACTGGGGAAATATATACTCTTACTTTCAAGTGATCTGATCGATTGGGTTGGATTTTTACTTTCTAATCCGACTGTCTGATCTATGAGACAACCACTCAAGCCATCTGGTAACCTGATGTGAAGTATCCCGTTATACAAAGTTGTAGTTTCCAAACACTGATATCCGCGGCCTAGAGGAACAAGATGATAAGATAACCAAGAATAAGAGGAGTCCATAGAATCGGAGTCGTCAAAATGTCTTGCTTAGCACTGCGGTGACGCTAGAGGCGTTCCAAACGACATGAACCACGGGTTCGTCAAAAGTTACATGTTAATGCCAAAAGTCTAGAATGATAAATGATCCAAACCACCATGAACACATAAGCACGGAGTAGTATCCTTGGGCTGAACCTGTCAGCTTCACTTCTCCTGGCCATGGGAATCATCGTAGTTCACAGTGTGCCGGCCCTTGGGCTGGATGCAAGTTATGTTTTGGAAAGCTTTCACGTTCACCGTATCCGGTCATCGCCGGCCGGTGATGGTGGATGGCTGACGCCCTCAAGACCATTTGGAGGGTCAGCATGAGGATTTTCGTGCGAGAGGGGTTTTCTCGCGCCTGCTTTAGCAATACGCAGGCTTCCATGGAGAGCAACCTGCTCAGTTACCGATGTCCAAAGATATCAATACTCTCGTCATCCTCGTCATCGTCATCGTCCTCCAACGCTTTCTCATCCTCAGTATCACTTGTCTCGGATACATCAGTCTCCTCCCTTCCCCCGTCGCTATCGACTTCCGAGGTTCCATCAGCTGACTCATCTCGACTGAGGAATCCATATTTATATTTGAATCTCGTGCCCCAGAAACGGAGCTCACCGGTGTCGTCTTTCTCGGCGTCGTTAGAAGATCGTCTCCCAAAAATGGACGCTGATCTTGGTCTCTCTGATTCACGCTCGGGCGGGATGCCAAAGTAGTTGCTGATTACGGGCGAAACGGCTCTGTCACGGGTAAGACTATAAGAAGCGAACTGTCCACTCGGTTCAGCGGATAAAGAAACACTAGATCGTTGTTCCGGACTAGTTCCAGGGACAGGGCTAGTACTGAGTCGTGACGGTGTCAGGGTTGGGGAACCGGCTTGACCGGCATCGTCCGGGGAATTGGCACTCTCGACGTCCTGTTCAGAGGAGTCAAGGGCATCTCCGTGTAACAACCGAATTTGGGCGGTGTTATAAGATTCACACCTAACCACTCGTCAAACAGAGTTCAATGCTAAAAAATTGTCAAGGCTGACTCACATATCACACTTAAGACCCAACCAATGATACTTCACAACAGATTTCGCACCACAGTCATTGCAATGTATTAGGGCCCTCGTGTCTCTGAACTCGGCAGGCATCGGCTGGCTTTCAACCGTACGGTCTAGATTCCGAAACGTGGACTCCATGTTGGTGATTGTTTTGCTGCAAATCGGGCAACGGTAAGAGGATTTCGAGTGCTCAGAGAGACACTTCTGATGAATGCTATGGCCGCATCGCATGAAAACCACGGTTTCCGGAGACGTAAACATGTAATCTCCACAAATTGGGCAGTCACATTGGGTTGACCGCTCGATGCATCGATGAGTATTTTCAATCGATATGGGTAAACAGACACTGCACGTCTAAGGGATCTATCAGCTCCGAACCATCTGTCTGTTCCGGATTCCTTACACGAAAGACTCACCTTGCAGTGGAAGAAGTCTTTTCCCAGACCTTGTCCAATGCGGCAGATCCCGCAGTCATTGCAGTGGTATATGCTCTTGCTGCAGTCATTATCCCAAAGTTTGCAGACACTGCAGTAGTACAGCGCAGCTTGTATCCCGCATTTTGCGCAATCGTGTGCGGCAGGCTGGGGGTGTCCACACAGCATGCATAACATATTTTCTGTTTTGGGTCGGTCGAGATGGTGATCTTCGAGCTCATCGTGGCAAAATCGACAGGTGTACCACTTCTTGCAAGTATAGCACTGGAGCTTAACATTTCTCTTATAATGTTGACAGCCTAGGGAGGCGTCTTCAAGCTCTTCGGTATCGGCATCATCGGCATCGTCCAGGGAATAGACCGTTTCCACCTTGGGGAAAAAGGTCGGCTTCAAGTCTTCTGCTGTCAAATTGTATATTATATCCTGTGGGGCGTCTGAAGCTATAAGAGCTGGGTGTGGAGACGGTTGATCGAAGGGTTGGTGGCTCCCACAAGAGTGCGTAACACCGGGATACGCTGCGCTCCGTAGACTAGATGGTGAATGCGCCATTTGCGACGGTTCATCCCCATTGAAATCTCGAACAGCATTATAGTTCTCCGTCATTAGTTCGTGGACCATACGTGCTTTCTCAGCGCTGCTGGAGTGTAGGTCTCGAATGGCGTGTATTCTGCTTCTCAAAGCACCCATCCCATCATCCTCTGGAAGAAGATAATGACCACTATTGTTGTCATTCCCGTAGTAACTATCTGGTCGAGTCCCAGCTCGTTCCATTGTTGAATCGGTCCGTTGGGGCGCATTTCGCATGGAAGGGGGGATGTCGATGTTGTGGTCCAGTCTTGTCGAAACATCCTGGTGTGTCGCATCTGGAAAGCCTTCAGAATATGAAGCGGACGCATGGTTCAACGCACGCTCGGTATTTGTAGATGCCGGAGACCTTTCGGTGTCATAACCCGGTCGGTTGTTCCGATTGAACCGCGGCGAGGTGACCGAGCGGTAAGCACCATCTTCGGATCCCGCATCACCTTGGCGCTGGCCCATGATTGGGATTTCCTCTTGCCTAATGTTCGGGGATATGTCGGTCATGTCCTTGGTCTCATTGTTACCACAGATATACGCCGAGGAATGGTCGGTATGGATGCTTGAAGCGATGTCAGTTTGATCATGTTCCAAAGGCTGCGGGGAATCTGTTGGGTTCGATCGAACAGCAGGTTCGACTAGAAACGAGTTAAAGGGCTCGCTCATGGACGGCTAGGGTGCACATTTGACGGCAAGTGAGAATTCCAAGGCTAAAGGGGCCACCGAGGTTTGAACTGTCGAGAGAAACAGATGGGTGGGATGATGGGAAGCCCACCAGAGTGCCGGAATGGGAAACATGTGACTCTAGGACCCTCCGGCCTTGGCGAACCCGATGATCAGCGACTACTTGCTCTGCCAGATGTCTTGTATAGATTGTAGTATAGTAGTTATAAGACATTTGTTGCTAGTAATATAAATTGATTGATGGCTTCAACTGCTAAAAATAAACAATAAAGGCGTTCTTCGGGCGATTAGCAAAATTCAGCAAAAACCACACTCGGCCTAATTTCCGCATACAGGCAAACACCATCGAGGCTACAACAATTTAAGAATAGGGAGTGACACACGCCGGCGGCTACTCCTGATAATCGTCATCTTCATCATCCTCACTATTTGGGCATGCATATTCATAAGCGCGCTCAACAGCATCTTCACGAATTCCACCCAGTAATTGGCATCGAAATTCCTCAAGGTCCAAGTAGAGCTTTCGTGACGCATCGAAGTTCGGAAAGCTACCCTGGCAGGATAGAGGGATTACATCGCCAGCATAGATAGGAGGCAAATATCCGATCAGCCCAGGGAACACACGCTAATATTATAATGATCAGCTGTGCTTACAGTCATAGGGAAACCATTATAGGTGAAGTACTCACAGCACGGCCTCTTCTATGAGGTTTTGAGTCCCTCAGAACCCAAAATTCAAAATCAGCAGTGATCGGACCAATCCAATTCTCCACTTGCACCATATCAATGATATCATCAACCTCATGATTCAGTCTTTCAGCCAGGGTACCGGAAATATTTGTGGCTTGATGTCCCTGGTAAACACAGGCATCCGCCATCAAAATCTCGGCATGTTTACTTCTTCCCAGCTCATTCCCGAAATGTTCCAGAATCTTAGCCGCATGGTCTTTGAAGGAGTCAGTCTTCTGTTGTTTCAAAAGCTGTTTCTTGTCCTCTTTGATATTGGCCAGGACCACAAGCTGAACTTCGCCACGACTATGGAGGAGCCATTGTTCCATATCCCGTATCAGATCATCATATGTTTCAGTAAAGGCTGCTTCGAAGATAACGGTACGATGGCGGCGCTTGGTTTGTGGATCATTGAAAATAAATCCCTGATCAGGGATCTTTCTTGATGTTTGCCGCTTGGAACCCTTGCCTTTTATTTTGCCGTTAAGATGATATGAGATAGCCCCGGCATTCAAATATCTTGCTTCTTCTGGTAAAAGAATCTCGTATTTCAGTCGAGCGAAAATTGACATTGCCAAAAGTTCCAAGCTTTGATGGATAGCAGTGATCATTCCGTGAATGAACAGGGTATGTTCTCCGTCGACGTCGTATTTCACACCAGTCCTATCAAGAAACTGGGTAATCTGATTGAAGTGTCTCGATTTGAGATCGACTCGAAGTTCTATACCGGATTCACGATGTCGGCTCGAGAGATGGGCCTTGATTGTTCTGATGGTCTCGTCCACCTCCTGTAGGCCTTCACTGCTGGGACTGTCTGGTCCGGTAACACGTATGGATGCTTGTGCAAATGTTTTAGACGCCGAAGCCTGAGATATTGAAGTACTCGACATCCTTGGAGGTGCTGATGAACAGCGAGACAAAGTGGACTTGGGAAGTGCCATGACAATCGATAATCGTGATGGACAAAGGTGGGCAAACGTGGAAGGCACGATAGAGAATGTAAAAAAGTGGAAGGCACGATGTAGGCAGACTTGATGTGATTTTTTCAAGAATAGAATCAGATGACATGTGGACATGAGATCATCTAGAGGTCATTAGAAGATCATCATTCGCTTTGACTTTGCTCTCGTAGGTTAAAATGTTTGCGACAAAATCTAGCAAACGCCTACAGAGACAGGCCGGCAAGAGGATCCATAAGAAGAGGGAAATGTGTATGAGAGTAATGGAGCAGGAGTCTGCAGGGATCCATAAGAAGAGGGAAATGTGTATGAGAGTAATGGAGCAGGAGTCTGCAGGAGTCTGTTGGTTGCATCTTGTAGTCGGGACATTAGATAGTCTCAGTAGGGAAAAACAGAGGATTACAAAACAAGAGGATCCATAAGAAGAGGGAAATGTGTATGAGAGTAATGGAGCAGGAGTCTGCAGGAGTCTGTTGGTAGTCAGGACATTAGATAGTCTCAGTAAGGAGAAACAGAGGATTACAAAGCAAGAGCTGAATGATAAACCTAATGATAGACAATCCGGCAGAATAATATGCTCTTAAGTGGTATATGTACTCAAGCTCTAGTGTTTTTAATGATCTGATTCCAATAGAATTTATCCCTAGAGGTGGTACTGTTCTGTTATATTAATACTTCAAAGCTCTTGAAGAGTGATTGAAAATAGTAAAGATGAATTTAATGGACCTTATACCAAATGATATGCACTTCTGCGAAGTATTCTAATACTGGTGACTACAAGTACTTTCTGATGCCTACTACTTACCACTTAGAATGGAAAGGTATTCGTTTACTCTGCTAATGCCCCTTTAATGAATGCTAGTCTTGCCTGTGAGCCATGCGCAAAAGATTATAGTTTCTTCTACAAATTACTCTGTATAGCTGTAACAGTAAAGAACCCATGCCAGAACGCCCAGGGCGAATAGTTAATCCCTGCCTACTAGCTACCTCTGTCCCTAAACATTACATACACACAACATCGATGAAGATTTATATCATAGTCACTATCTAGGCAGCTCATGTTGAAAGGCCCTAGTCTATCACTCCACAGTACTTGCAAGAAGGCTTGATGTTCTGTCATTACAGTCTGATATTATTGAAAGTACTGTTGACAGTCAAACACATTAGCAGCATGGATAACTGGATTAGAGGTTTGGTATTCGAGTAAATTGTTGAACTGATGTCTCCATAATTTCATTGGGGTTGTGCAAGATCTATTTTCTTTTGAAACAGTCGGGAGCAAAGCCAGTAGATTATCCCTGTCCCACTGGAAGCCTACCAGATAGTCCAGGATAGTAGCATTGAAAGATCTTTGTGCAGAATGTTTATTTATGATCAGCCAGACCTGGAATTGCTTGGTTTTTGACTCTATTCTATAACTAGTAAATGACTTATCTTGCTGGACAAGTATGACAGCTGAGGATGTCAGTCAAAGGAGAATAGAAGCAGATATAGGAATTATAGAAGGTCACTCAGAGCAAAGTGACAGCAATTGGCGTGGACACCTTTGAGAAGACAGCTGGAGACAAGCTGAGGTAGAGTTGAGTGAAGAGAAACAGAAGGGAAGAAAAGCCAACAGTGATAACCTGGAAGGAGAATTCACTTTTAACCCACTTGCAACTGCCAAGGGGCGTCGCCCACAGAGTGAATTCATTTTGCGTGATTGAGAAAGGGTTTCACTATCTGCTTGCAAGGGCCTATTTCTCACATCTTCCTCTCTTCTCTTCCTCTCACCTCTTCCTCTCACCTCTTCTTCTCACCTCCTCCCCCCATCTCATCTTTTCCAGCCCGTCTCTTCAAGCCCGCCTCTTCCATTCCGTCTCTTCCATCCCGTATCCATAAACCTCTACTCGCTGTTTGCTCGTTACTAGGCACGAAACCTAGATCTAGTCGGATTCTGCCTTGACAAACAACTGCTTGTAGAGCCCAAGGGTGAGTCATGTCTTCTAGCCAACTTCAATAGAAACATCATTTGACTTCCTTCCCAAACACAACAGAGCCACAATGAGTTCCACATGGGAGATCGAAGACGGCCCCCCGTCGGAAACAGACTTCAAGAATCCCACTCCTGACCCGTTCTCAAAAGATGAGCCTTTGATGCTCGATCTTGCACCGTTTGAAGAGAACTACGGTCGCCTAGACTTGCTTTTCGAGCAATTCTCTTATCAGGCATACGTGGGTTGGCAATTTTCCATCATAGATACATGCACGCTAATGAATGACAGGTTCCGCTGCCCTCCCAGTCTAACAAGGAGCCCAAGGAAAAGGACGATGCCCAAGAGCTGATTCCCGTTCGTACCAGAGACTCGGACGACGCCAAAGAGTTCAATGGAACTCAGTGGAAATATGGCCAGTTCCATCTGAGAACCATGGGGCCAGATGGCAGACCTGCGAATGTCTTTCTTCCGAATTGCTGGTTACCGAAGGAAACCGGTGTCAACATGCGTGTCAAAGTGAGAGGCGCCAACGTTTCCCGCAAGCTCGTCATCGAATTTACAGCCACACTTGATTGCACACCTGTTCATCGTTCTTTTCTAGAATTCCACGCCCTCGATCACGTCACTAGCTATGAGGTTGCTGACATGACCATCAAAGAACGTTCCAGGAAGGGTGCTAGTCAATCGAGACACGACATGCAAGACAGTTACCTCGTTGTCCATTTTGTGACAAAGGGAGGCATTGGAATTGGCCTCGACTATGACGCCCCTTTCTTGAACAGCGAAGACAAGAAACTCTTGCTGTTCGCTCGCAACCTTTCCCTCAATTTTTCGGTTGACCCGAAAAGTTGGAAGCATGTCGCATTCCGTCTGAATGCAAGATGGATAGACTACACTTCGGAAGACGCGCAAACCAAGCGCAAACGCGAAGAAACGGAGAGGCTTCGGCGCCAGGTATTTGATTTTCCCAAGGGTGCCACTTGGAATCTAGCCCCGTACAGAAACCAACAGGGGAAAGTGATGACTCAATGGGGAATGTTGATGGGTCGAAAATATGTACAGCGCGAAGGCAATGGCATCATGGAGCATCATGCCCAAAATTCGTTTGCCAATCTCGATGAGGCGAGGATCATTTTCACATATGCCTCTTACCTGGAGTATCAGAGAGAGCTAAGAATCGCCAAGTCAGTCTCCGCTAACCCTCAGCATGTTGCCTTTATCAAGGTGACAGATTCTGTTATCATGGCACTGGTGAAGTTCAGCTTGCCAGCTTCCGAGGATGGAGCAGTTGACCGGTTCATCCCTCGCGATGGGACGGTCATCAAGATTGGGTTCCGACCTCCTCATAAATTCGGTTTAAAGAAGACTTTCTGCAGTGCAATCGCTATGCCGAACATCTTCAATCTCCCTTACGAATCGAATTCTCTTTTCTATGTGCCTGGAGCAAGCTTTGGGTTCTATCAAAAATTCGCCGTTGAGGTCGGACAGCGTGTTATCTTCCTTCCTGCAGCGATCGCCATCAGAGTTCCGGCCGCAGGGGCACAACGCCAGGTCGATGCAATGAATCGTCTTTGCTGCACCACTCAAGAAAGATGGCACAAACTTCTGCTTAACCAGTATGCCGGTGCTCGACGCACCATAGATCCCTTCTCTGGTCTGGATTTCGACTCCGAGGAAGTCGAGACAGCGATCAACACTGTACTCAACATTCCTGGCATAACCTGGACAGCTGGTCAGAAAAAGGTTTTGGAGTCGCTCCGTGAGTTCCCAGAACGTCTTCTGCTTATAGAGGGCTTTCCAGGAACAGGCAAGACTTTGACTTTGATGGGAATCGCTGCCGTTTGCCATTTGCTAGGCATTCATGTCATCTACACCACGCCCACGCACTTCGCAGGTGATGCGGCATGTGAGACTGCTGATAGGTTTATGCAGCTATCTCATATGTCCATGGATGTCTTGCGGGTTTACAGACCAGTTTCGGAAGCTAGGGCTTTCCAAACCCACGGAAGGGATACAAGAAAGGAAATCACGGAGGACGAAGAACACGAAAACTTCGACCCAACGGAATTCACCCAAATGGGTCCAATGCCGCAAAGCGCTATCGAAGACGAGAGTTTCATTCCTATGAATGTGTCCTCCGACAGCCAGATTTTGATCTCTCAGCTCATCAACAATATGAAAGAAGATCACTTCGCTAAGTCATACGGAGTCCCCTCTAAATCTTTGGAGAGCCATGTGATCCGTCTTGCCATGAATGAAGAGAGGACACTTGTCGCCTCTTATCCGTCTGAGGAGCAGATTGCCAAGTCCAAAGGTGACCTGTATGATCTGATTGAAGATGGCTTGGACCCACAAGGTGAAGAGGTTGACATGTTGGCTGAGATTCGAAAATTCACCAGTACGCTCCAAGAAAGAAGTTTCCGGCAGTTCTCTGATGAAGAGAAAAGAAAAGCACTTCTGGCATTCAAAAAGGTTGCACAGTTGGTTGTGCAAGAAGCTACTTTTCTTATTTCAACCAATAATAACGCCGGTGATTCGATGGTCGCCACTCACTTTGGGAAAAATGCAAAGGCAATTATCCAAATCAGAGACGAGGATTACAAAGAAACCGAGCCCAACAGTTGGGTGTTCGCTGCCAAATCCGTCTTCTCGGACAAAGTTGTCGGTATCATCAGTTGCGGAGATGAAAAGCAGCTCCAGCCGACGGTGCTTTCTGCGTATGATCAACCGAAGTTGAATGAGTTCTCTGCGCAGCTGAGACTACCTATGCCCACTCGTCTATCAAGGATGGGTCATCCTACGCACAAGCTGGACGAGCAGTTTCGGTATCGGCCGGTATTTGCGGAGTTTCCTAACAGAAGAACATACGATGGGCGACTGAAAAGTCACCCATCCACAAATGAGATCACTGTCTTGCCGGGCTATCTCAAAGCCATGAAGGCATTGATTCAAACTGGACCGATACCTGCAGTTGGTTTCGTAGGAAATGATAACGATCCCAATGTCTCTTCCTCTATCGATACACCGAGACATTCTTCCACTATCGATTATGGGAATATGGTGATTAGCGTCAAGAACTCTACCTGCATCGTGGAGGAGGTTGGGAAGTCTCGGTATAACGATGCGCACCGTCTGCTCGTTGTCAAAATTGTGATGATGAACTATCAACACGGGGGCTATAAGAGTGGTGACATTACAGTCATCACGCCTTATACCGCCCAGCTAGTCAGAATTCGTCAGACCTTCTTCCGAATGGTACAGTTGGGAATCCTCAGTCCAGAAGATGTCCCAAGCGTGTGTACGACCGACTCTATGCAGGGAAAGGAGTCGAAGCTCGTGATCTATGATTGGGTAATCTCGAGTGCGGACCGGATGTCTGACCTGGGATTCACAACGGACGACCACCGGGGAAACGTCGGTCTGACTCGGGTCATTGAGGCGATGGTCAACATTCTTCCTGGGCAAATCGGCAATTCTAGGTTCCTAGTCCAGCCACAGGAGCGTCACAATTACTTGGGGGAGCTGGTTATTTCCCGTGTCCCGTACCCATGCGAATACATCTCATGGGCAAACCAGCAAGGTCTCCTTCTTGAAGTTGACTGTAAGTCTCATACCGCTTACTTTGGGGGATCTTTGCTAATGCCATGTATAGGTCCCGATGAGCAAAGCCTGATGAAGGAACCGGTGGGTAAAATGATTGGGAAGCTCACTCACGCTGTGACTATTAAGCCACTTGGTCGTATCTCGGAGGCCAGCACTGACGCAGCAACTACCCTTTGGAGTTCAGCTGCTCAGCTAATGACATGGGCTTTCTTTCGGAAGAGAACCAACGCGGACAGCAACAAGAACGATGCCATCAGCAACGTCCCAGAAAACATCAACGCGCCTGAGGAACACACAGACCCTCTAGAGGATCCCAATAATGAATGGACAGCTCCCCCAGACACCGCGAGTGAACCCTGGCATGAATACCACACCGAAACTCTGGAACCGTCCGTCGTCGATGAGAGCGCCGTTGCTGCCGACTCTTCACTCCCGCACGAGACTTTTTCGCACGTGCAGTCCGAATCTCCGGTTGTAAGCCAGCCGGAAACCGCCATTATCGGGGTTGATAGTTCCGCTGCAACGGATGAAGGCATAGCACCTTGTATTGGCGAATGGTCCTCAGGCTGCGCCGCATCTGGCACCGACTGGTGATTGTGGATTCTGCAGCGATGTCAGGCTCGTGACTAGACTTGAAATCTGCAATGTTACGGAATGGAAAGAAGGAGCGGTTGAACAGTAGATAGTTGAACTTTCAGTAGAAAGAGGGACAATCGAAATTCAGGTAGTCATATCCTATGTTAATAACTCTTCCATTCGTTAAATTCAGATACTCTATTTTCATTTAGATGCTTCTAGGGCCTGAACCTGAAATCCGTAATCTTGTATCTCACTTACCCCGGAAGATATGACTATGTCCAGCTGACCATAATGGGCTGTAAATGTCGGCTTCCCATATTCAATCTCGATGAGTTTGTTGGTAGGTGTCTTACAATCAGACCACTCTATGCTACGCGATTTTGACTCCAGATACTTGTAATAAAGCACGTGCAACATCAAAACAATCAGGGTCACTTTCCAACAGATATGGCTTAGAGAGCAGCAGAAGATGGCACCTACGACCCAAATAATGGCAACGGAAGAGTGCACAAGACGTTTGGATAACATTGAAGTCAATTTAATGGCCAACTATACATGTAGTTTCCCCATGATTTACAAAGTTTCAATGTATCGATGTGTCCGGGGCCGAGAAACCACAGCTGAAGCAAGATGATTGCTCAAGTTACTTGATTGCAATTTTTTTAGATAAAAGCCTTTGGTATTGGCAGGTCATGGGCAAGGACTGTTATGGGATCTGTGTATCCACACGACTTGAAATCGACGCTGAAGAGGGAGGCAACCAGAAGAGTCTCGCTGGACCTGATTTCGGATGAAACGTTTGGATATAGCTCTAAACCGATGTAGCTATCTCCGAAGATGGGCATGAGGGAGAGATCAGTTGTTAAATTGATCTTCTTCAAATTTATATGTGCCTAATCGTGGGGGAGAATATCAGGGCTATGAGTTGAATGGGAAAATACTGGAAGAGGGCGTGCGTAAGGTCTATGCTACAGAGCAAATGTCAATATTGAAGAGATTTCAAAGATAAGGATAGTAACTTGGTACCACGGAGCTTGAGTCAGATATTCTATATATACTTGTCATATACCTGCTGAAAGCATCTGAAGGTGGTTTCTTGAATTTACACACAAAGTGGCCGGACAGTATTCACGGGTGGGAAAAAAAAAAAAAAGCCACGGTGGGGGTTGGAAGAAGTTGTGGGCCAAAAACAATAAAGAAGAAAAGCTCGAATAGTTATATTTCCTAAGATGTACATTCTATAAACAACAAAAATCATATTTTGAAGCTTTTTGCATTGGTACTTCTGCAGATATGCAATCCCGCCAAGCTCTGCGTTCGACTTCCGGGATGCTCTCTGGAGTTCTAGACATACTCCTACGCTGGTGTCCATTAGGTGTCCATTAGGTGTGGGGCAGTAGTACACTGCTGGCGAGGTCTAGACGATTCGGCTTCACCCATGCTCGCAGTATCGTCTTGCAGAGCAAATGGTGTATCTGCTTTTCTTTTACGGCCTGTACTCATTGATTCTGAGTTTCTCTTACTTTTTTATATTATGATTGTCAACATTGTCATTGTTTCTAATTCTGATGAAGGTGGTTTGGGAGAAGATTTGCCAGCAAATTTTAAGAGTATGTGTACCTAGCCCAGCTACTACTCATCATATCTCCATCATTCTTCTCCCCTGTTTCATTTCAAACACGTCCCTAGACTCTCATTGAGAAAGACAAGCATCGAATTGAATTGCCGGATAGTATCTCTGCGAAGAGAGGGTGATCGTTGATCAATTCCTAAACCCTTCTGACTAATGCAAAAGTCAGTTGGGCTCCGGTAACATGCTTTTCTGGTTGCTGGTGAACCTACAGTCGCAGGTCTTTTCTCAATAGAGGCTGGTTCCAATATCGAACATGCATCAAGTTCTTCACAATCTTATGCTCCAGGCCTGCCACGTCCGATGCTCGTTGAAGAAAGCGCACGGTGTTTTCTATTTTCTGAGGGTCATAATCCTGCCGATAAGAAGTGCGAAAGGACTTGCGTAAGCTCTCAAGAAGAACCAATCGCGCTGGAGTTGAATAATTGACTGCTTTTAATCCTTGTCGGTAAAGATGACGGTAGGCGTGAATGACCTGTTGGGGGGCCAGCGACTTGACTTGAGAGACGGCGCTCATTTTGAGAATGGAGGTCAAAGATCCCCTGGGAGTCAATCCATGTACATTCAAAGAGGGTTGGATTCTAGCTGAGAGCCATTTGGAACTGGATAGTAGTAAAGCATGGGCAGTAGTCAATCGTCGCATACACTGTACTCTGTACTTTCTCTCCCGAAGTTATCTCCGTGGAAGAAAAAGGGCTTGGCGGTCCAGCTGAGTCAGCTCCAGACTCCTCATCACTTTCTCCAATCTCCATTCTACTCCACCTTAAACTCCTCCCACGAGGAAGTACCCTCCGTAGCCCATGCGTTAGGCCGCAAATGATCAACCCGCCTTTCGTGCCTTCTCATCTTTCCATCAACACAGCTCTGGTTCCCTTTCACGCTCCAACCGGTTCGCCATTTAGAAGCTGCTTGCATTTTGCGGGTCCATCTTATTGATTTGTTCTCTTGGTGCCGATAAAATAGATCTGGGCCACCATTAAATTCTCCACGGAAGCTGCTGGATTCAAAGTCGGCAAGAGATTATCGTCTGGACACTGCTTTCCAATTAACAAGCTTATGTGTCCCCTGTGTAGAAACTGCATGCGAACTGACCGCCTTAGAATCATGGTATATCATTGATTCGTCTTCTCTTTGTCCCCTTCGTCATTATCGGCATAATTTTGACTTGGGAGAGCTTGTGATCTGCGAATCATTGTTTACTATTATTTTCCTTCAAACATGAGCAGTCGCTGTCTCAACAGTGCTACCTAAAGGGGTGCAACTATCTCAGGACGATGGCCAGGGTATCTCGGAGGCCCGTCTCGGCCTTTGGCAGTCGGGCTCATAGTCGAGCGGCTCGAAGAAACACTGGGAAACATAAAGTTGTTTTGGAGTCAGTGACCCAGGAGAAAAAGAAGCTTCGGAGCGTTGTATGTCTTTTTTTTCAGGACTCTGGCTACATGGGGACTGCATTAACAGTGATGGTAGATCTCATTCGAAGCAAATGCACCACCTGGATACACATTTATCCCTGCAGGCAATCCCCAGCTTACAACTGCGTGCAAGGAGTCTTGCCGGAAGGATGGATTGAAGGTTTTTGCGGTCACGGTAGGCTAATCCTAAGCTATATTCTCGTTCGATCTTTGATCAGCCACCGTCTCAAACTATCTTATCACTGATTTATGTGATTTCTCTCATCCAAAAGACGACTCCGCACATGCATACACACAATCTTTCCCAACATGTGCATAGGATAGGGTACCATTTCCCTAGTGCGGTTGTAGCCTCGGTCTGTATGGATTTGGGTCTATACCTCACGTCGATGGGGAAAGCGATTCCGTTCCAAGGGTTTGGTGATGTGAAACGCCATTCTCGAAATCTATCTGGAATTTCACAAATGACCATCGACAGCGAAGCAACGGATGTGTTAAGGGATCTTTTCCCCAACATACCGGATCATGACTTGAATCAGATAATCAAAACAGCATTTCAAAAGGTACGTGGATGAACGGAAAAGCTGGGAACCGAACTCAAGTACATTTGATTAGGGACAACGCAAAGTCGGCACGGCTGTGGAATTGCCCTTGGCCCGTCGTGCGCAATTAGCGGTCGTAGCACATATCCGACATATCTACACGGATTACGATCGTCTTTTGAAGACCACATCGTTCCACGAAGCGAGAAGCCTCGTCGAAGAGTCCACTTTGGCCAAACTAGTAGAGTGGAGGGGAGACGATGAAAACGGGAAAACAGTTCTCGAAGACGTTTTTCGTGAGGTTATAGTCATATCCGACGATGAAGAGAGCGAGGCAGAGGAAGCTCTCCGGCCTGATGATCGAGATTATAGTGTGGAAGTTGTGTCGAGCCACCCGCGAGCCGAGGAGCTTCGAACAAAATCTGTCAATTATGCCACCCACACTCAGGAATCCCAGCTGGATCTCCAGGAGGATGAGCCGCCACCTGGTTATCGGTTTGTTCCAGAATTTTCCAGGAAGGACAAGATTGATCGCCGAGGCTTCAGCAGATACCAAGCCTGGGATCGTGCCATCAATCGATATAGGGGTATAGCCAACAAGGCCACCCAGCACAGAATGGGCAATGGCCCGACAGGTCCCCGCAGACCCTTGGACCCCGTGCAGGAGCATGCACGCGAAAGCATCAATCTAGAGTCGGACTGTTCTTCAGGCCGGCCTGCACAACCCCGTCATGTCTCCATTGCGCATTCTATGCCTCATTCCCGGATTGCCAATTCCGGTCTTGGAACCTCCGTACCCAGTCCACCAGTCGAACGTTGTGTAAATGTCCGGGGAATGTCCTCCTACCAGCCATCCTGGTCAGCATTAAAGCCCGTGGGAGAAAGGGGGAAGTATGAAATTCCACCCGCATTGACTCAGGCCGATCGAAAATACCCATTGGTTGAGCCGTACAGGCAAATGAGGGAGCTATTTCCAGCCGCCAGCATCACTACCACAGATAAGTCCCTTGCATCGCGACCAGAGAGTTATACTACCCACCAAGGTTCTGCCCCTGATGCCCCCGTGTTTGTTAGCGGCCCAAGACAGCTCCAGGAACGTGGTGATTTCATCGGGCATAATGCAAGAGCTCCAGGTCTCTTACGCACCAGGACAAATATGGACCCCCAGGATCATGTATTACCATCTATCGAAACCCCCTATTCTGCAGAGTATCAGCGCGCACAGACTGGCCAAATAGAACAACTGACCCGAAAGATGTCTGGAGAATTTTCTATCCGCTCAGAAACGCCGCACTGGGTTATTCATGACAAGCCACGTCAGCCCATGGAGTACAATATCCAGGATCATGCCTCTAAGCGTAGGCGCGTGGCATATTGTGAGCCTTTGTACCTCGACACAAGCCGACAGGATGTTGATACTGCCCCTGTTGTGACTACCCGCTCAGGAGAGCATCATATTCCACCATCCTATGTCCCTCGGGGCCAGGCCTCCTATCGAGATGAACCTATTCACCGTGAGAAACGCGTTCCTCGGGCGCCACCATCCTACGTCATGGGGCAATTTTTAGAAAATGACCGAGAACCTTTCCATCAAAACTCTCATGCACAGCGGGAAGTCGTATTACCCCGGACTCAACAGGAAGATGTTGGGGGGCAGTCGATCACACAAGAATGGCGCCCTGATCTTCATCCCTATCACAGAAACCCAGAACCTCCCCGCGTCTTGCCTGAAGCTAGATTTGTTGTTCCTGCAAATAATGCCCATGATAGATACATCTCTGTTCGGTCTCCGAACTCTGGGAAACACACATTTTACCGAAGTGATTTTAGTCATGAGGTCGGCGCTGTCGAACCACCTGAAAAGCCACAACCACATGAATGGGCTCGGCACATCAGGGCCAACGTCCCTGCTTCTATGTCGCCTGAAGTCCATCAAAGAAGAAGACACTACGCCGACGATTTCGTCCGCGCTGTTGACCTGCGAGACTCACCCCCATCTAGATACATCTCTCAGCGTCGTTTCCCGCTCAGCAACACCGAATCTCATCATCAACCGGTCCACGTCCAATTTGTGAAAGAACGCCAAATAAACAACCCCCCGGATAACCCAGCATCAACAAGGCCGCCTCAAGAGCGGACCTATTCGGATCCCCACCTTAGGCATGCTGGTCATGCATATACTGTTGTACATGAGCGAGATGCAAATAATCGTGGCATCGGGTCTTTTGAGGCGTCGCCGTCCGGTCACTACCGGGATAGAAGAGGCGGGGCTCCTCTTCAACCTGTACGGTATGGTCATTACCACGATCAGTCTTAGTCCTTCAGCCACATCCCCTTACCCTCCAATTCTTTTTGGTTGGTATATGGCCCCGAACCTTTGCTGATATAACATAGGCCAACTCACGAGCAACCGCAACCACCGCCTGGAAGAGACCAACTTCCGTATTCTCACACAAGGGCGAGCGAGCATCCTACACGGAGGCTTTTAGTCCGAGATCCATCGGTTGTCATTGTCGATTAGCTACATTTGAATGGCCTTGAGCAATGGCATGCCAAGAAGATAATGAGCTCAGCTCTAATGTCGTCGTATTGGTATGGATCGTGAAGGGGACGTATCTTATATGCACATACATAGAAGTGAAAAATACAAACTTCTTTACATCCCCACTTCAGCTTCAGCATGCCTCAAATCCTGTAGTATCGCCAAATCTACAGTGCTTGGCTGGCACATTATAATGGCCTAAGAATCTACTATACATATCTGGTGTTGTATTCAAAGTTCGTCAATACGTAGTTAGATGACAATAGTCTATGCAACAGCATTTGTTACCTATGTTGATAACGATGCACATCAACGCATTTAATATTGCCCGGGTAGAATGCAATGCAACGCAGAGAATGTGGAACAGCCATAGTGTATAATTAAGACCCTCCAGTTGCCGGCATATGGGCAGGTGCATGCACTATATGCAGTAAGACAAGTCGGTTAAACCGCCAGGGTTTGCAAGAACCAAAACCAGTAAAAGAAAAAGAAGAAGATAGAGAACATCTAAACAAGAGATGCCCTCCGTCCCAGGCAACAGCATATATCCCAACCGGCACAAGCCAGTCGATCCCTCACCAAGCTCCTCCGTGTGGGGGTTTACCGTCCATTCCAAACAGACCCCCTCATTATACAGCGCACGTACGTCTACCCCACCCCCACAAACTCAAGCTGCGACTTCCCGCGCGGGCCGCAGGAAACGGTAGTATTTCATACAGCTTTGGATTCACCGTCTGCCTCCCCGCTGTTGACGGTCTTTCCGGTCTTCTTGATCGTAGCCAGGACGGTGTCGTAGGACACGGAAGGTTCGGTCACGACGTTGGCGGTTTGGGATTCTAGGTTGACGTCGAGGGATTTGACACCTGCGGGTTTTGAAGACATTCATTTCATTGTCAGTGAGTTGAGCTGGCCGCTGACCGCCGGGTAGGGTAAGCATGAGTGCCAGAGGAGCAACAGCAACGCACCTTCTAACTTTTTGAGGACCCGCTCCACGGCTCCGGAGCATCCGCCGCAGCTCATGGAGATGTTGAATTTGTAGGTGTGTTCGGACATTATGAGAGTGTGATGTGATTGTGGGCGCAAAGGAGGTAAGCAACGGAGGGAGGTTAATTTGGGGGAGGGGGAGGGGAAGGTAGCGGGGAGGTGCTGATATGATATGGTTGATGGGGATGTGGGGGGAACTAATGTAACAGTGTTACTTATGCCTTCAGAAACTACGCATTAATCTCTCACCCCTGCTGGGAGGTTCCATATACCGCGCGTAAATCACGCATTGTTTTTAGTTTGCTATACTGTCTTGAATTATTGAAATCTTATCCTTGTCTTGGCATTCCTTGTCGCTTGTGCTTATCAATCAAAGAGCGAAGAATAAAGTGCTTAGTGAGGGGTGCCTTGAAGACATCAATCACATCATCATGTCCCCCTGAGTGAGTCAACCCCTAAAATCCAGCAGCTCTCTTTTTCTTGCGCGCCTTCGCAGCACCCCTTCTTTCAGCGTCGCGACCCCCGAATATACCGCGTTCCATTTGAGTCATTGGGAGATCTTCCTCCATGACTTGACTACTCTGAATGGCCCTGGAGCTCTCGCCTGCTTGGGTTTGACTACCCCAAACCCGAGGTGTATATGTAGCCGGAGGCTCGTTTGTTGCGGACGAGTCCAAAGCAACCCCCTGCCCTTGAGGCTTCTTCTGCCGCACCACTTTCGGGGTTGTTGGAAGAGCCGCGCGGTGGGGCTCATCGGCGTCCAGCGTTGATGCTATGTTCTGCCAGTCATAAGTGGCTGGGTCAGCGCCGGTGGGCCAGTGGCAGAGTATGCTCGCCACAGGGGGTGACCGTTTGCCGATAAAATTTGTATGAGACGATAAGCTGGTATAAATACCATGGGTCTCATGAGTTGCCGTCCCACCCATCTCCGTTCTTGCGCTGCTCTGTGGCGCAGTGCCACTGATGGGCTCACTGCTTGGATTCCCTGCGGTGCCGTAAAATACCAAAGAGTCACCTCTTTGATTCGATGCGCGCCCTGAGTCGGACTCATCCAAGCCATAGCCTGATTCACGCGCCATTATAACTCGTGTCAAAGCGAGATCACCTGCAATGCGTCGAAGGGTTTTTTCTTTCATGATTCTAGTTCGGCCTGGTATTTCGTGGGGCAAAGCACTTAGCCAAGTGTTCACCAAGCAGTCGTAGGTTGTTATCAAGTTCCAGTGTAAGAAATTAGGTGGCTCTTTAGCATTGGGCTGAGAGCCGGTCACAGCTCGTGGTTGAGAAACTAGTCGGCATTTGCTACCAGGAGAGTCGCAATCGAGTTTAGAAAGCAAATCCTCAAGGCTCCGTTCGTTTTCGTCAATATCGTCCAACAACGAGCCACTCCCAAGAATCTCAAACCTGTCACATGTTAGTAGCTGATTCCTAGACGAAAATGCGGGCACCCGTACAATGTGGGACTTATGGAATGACGAGTGGCAGATTGGCTCAGTGTCTGATCCCTCAGGATTTCAAGAGAATCTCGGAAGCCCCTTTCAAAAAGCCTATTTCCAAATCCTTCCGGTATCCTGGTTGCCTTCCCTGCAGCAATTGCATAGACTTGTGTATAATCAATGGCCCATCGAGGTATAGCAAGAGGGGCGATAAGGGATATCCCGGAGTCTGGTGCCGCCAGTGAACCGGGACCAAGGGCGGAGTCGTCCCCGTCGTCGACTATAAAATCATTTTGAGAACTAGTTCCTTGAGGGGTGTGAAGTCCAGTATATCTCTTTTTCGTATAGATTGCATCATTTCCAGGTTCCGACTCATTCGCCGCGGTATTAGTTAACGATGCAACGTATATGGATTCACAGACAGAAAGGCGAGAATCTAAGGTGAAAAGTTTCACGAGTCTCAAAGTAGGATCGTAATTCTCCTTGCTCACAGATGACGGAGAATGGACGATTTCTCTAAACACAAGTGACACAAACTGGGTGAAGTCGGAAGAGATTTGAGCCTCTCCGGCTTCATCGGACGCTAATGGAACTTCAATGACGAAGGGGTCCGTAAGGCTTGCCGTGTTGGTTTGTCGTCGAGCAGAGATATCAAACACCAGCGCAAGATGACTGAGGCGGGAGTACAATACAATATAAGAGTCTGAGCAACACCTTGTCAATTGGGTAACTCGATACCGTTTTGGATAATCAGCACCATACCTTTCTGGAAAGTGAGAGGCGACAACTGCAGTGTTATGTCCTCTGGATCTCGGTAGTGCTGCCAAGAAAGCACGGGATAAAGAGAAGACCGTTCTTCACCCTTTGCTGGTGATGGTCCTGGGGCCTCCAGCCAGTAAATCCGAGAAGTCGTGAGAATGAAGACGTCTGACACGTTGGAAGTACTTCGTTTGACATCCAAAATCCACTCTGATTTTCGTTTTAAGCCCAGTTCTATTGGATAAGTGCATGTCTGCCCATCCTCCACCCTGTACAGCATGGGACAGCGTCGGTCAGACACTATGAAAGTGTTGAAGTCTCCAACCCATTCGATGACTGCCCAGCCGTCATAACGAGTGTGGTTCATAATATCATGAGCAACCTCAGGATCAACCGACGGCAATGAGCCGGATCGAACGCATGCCGCAGTCCAATTATTCCTGTTTTGTCTATGGCGTCCCGTTATTTCCCAAAGACTCCAGTTTCCTCGCTGGTCGACGATGGCAAGCTGTTTTTGGTACCACGGATTGAAGGTGACATCTGCATGCGCAAACCCCCCAGTCTGTAGAATTGATATTTCTACCAATGGATTCGCTTCAAGGCGGGAATTCTGAGTGCGTCTCATGTACATTTGGTCATTGGAAAGGCGCACGGGTGTTGGTGTCCTATGATAGATTGGTCGAAATACCACGGTCGACTGGTGAAAACGGGCTGCCATCCAGGTAGCCTTTTCTTCCACGGGACGTGCAAAACGGACCTGGCGAATAGGTGCGCCCCCTGCTAACCATTCGATACTATCCGCCTGGCCAATTGTTGGAACCCGCAGCGAAGTCGTCTTTTTTAAGCTCAACTGCGTGGTACAGTCGTCCATTCTCCGGAAGGAAATGGCATTGCCGCATTCTCCGGACGCCATAACGGCGATGGGAACAACTCGGTTTCCCGAATCATCATTGTCCAGATTCACTGCATATCCAAAGTCGAGAAGTGAGGAAACCAAAGGATCGCAAATTTCACTCGTAGATGTGATGATATGAGAGAGGGACTCGTTGCTGGCCAACGGCCAACAGGCGGAAAGTTCGGGATATACTTTCGGTAGTATATTTTTGTTCTCGATCAATGAAGATTGGGGAGCGGTAAGAGGCGACTTCACAGTGGTAGTCGTGTTTCCAGAGTAGTAGATCGAAGGCCCTAAAGAAGTTGGTTATTGTCTATCAGTACACTTTTTCTTCATCACAGCTCCCGCGGCGTTGCGGACAAAAAACGTACGGTGGCCCAGGACTCGAGAAAATGACCATGTCCGGCTCTCTGCCTGATAGATGACTCTTCCCAAGTGCCCATACTGCAGAGAATTTGAAAGATATTCACCCATTGGGGCTGCCTTTACGCCTTGTGAAATGATCGACTAAACCCTTCCTTTTTAGCATGTCGAGAGCGATAAGTGCTTAGTATGCTTCCTAGTCAGATGGAAGCAACTCAGTTGAAGAAGACAAGAACGATTGGCGCAAAAGAGAATCAATTCGTCTCCCTGCAGATCCAGGTGATTTTTACCGGCCCAATATGGCGATACATATGTAGGGACAAGAATTTTTTATTTTGAGATGCGCTGATGTATAGTTCCGCTGGAGAAAAGCACGTTTGAAGAACGAATGCCAAGACTTTTAGTCACCTCCGGGTTGCGGCGCAACAAAGGTTGGTTTTGGGGTAGGAACTTCAACAACAACTTCAACAAAGTACAGACTAATCACAATCGAATTCGAATTTTTGTCCCCGAAATCTTTCCTTCCACATATACAAATAGGACGCGCAACTGTGCAACAACTCGAAAGTTTCTCATCGAAAAGCAACAGGGCCTCTTTCACCATGAGTGCCTTCGAACCCTCGCTTTCAACAAGTGGCATGCGACCACCACTGACTTCAGCCGACGCCCCCTCCATGGCTGATTCGCTTCCCAGTATCAACTTCGGGTTTGAGGACTTGCGCAGTCGCATGGCACAATTCACCGCGCGATTTGATGCATTCATTGAGCGGGGGAGAAAGCAGGTGCTGGAGGAGAGAAACCAGTTCAAGATAGGATTAGTGGAGATGCAGGGTACGCGCATGGAATACCCTCATACGATCATCAAAAGAGCGACGGCTAATTGGAATGACAGAGGACGAACGCATGCGGCAAAGGGACATCGAAATTCTCAATCTGAAGGCGCAGACCCACGAACAAACATTACAGAAGGAAGCCGCGGAAGCTGCTGAAATGCATGCCGCTATCTCGTCCGTGGAAATGGAGCGTGCTGCTCGCCTCGCAAAACGCGATCGCCTCAAGCAACAGATTGACGAAACTCAGAAAGCTATCGCCCAGAAGACAGAAGCGCAGAAGGCTCATTCCCGTTATCTAGATGCGCAGTCTCGTTTGAACGTACCAGAGCTGGACTTTTGGCAGGACTATTTATGCATGCGCATAGAAGGTGCTGGGAGAGAAGATCGCTTAAAGTTTGTATATACCCACCTACTGGAAAAGGATTGGGAGGCCGAGGCCTGGTTCGAGCTTGGGACTGCCAACCGCGACTACGAGGTGTTTCATACACGGCCGAAGGTCGACCGGGACGCGTTAAATCGGGAACTCGATCTTGTGAACGAGGATCGCGACTTTGGTGCATTTCTCAAAAGAATCCGCAAATTGTTCGTCGAGGCAATGAAATAGGAATAATCACGATATGCGGGTACGGCAGAAGACTCACGCCCGCCGTTTGAAAAGGATGTTTCATAGTAGCACAGACAAGCTGTTCCGCTTAAGTCTGAACTGATAGTCTAGTGGATTATTTTCTATGATTCATTACACCTTCGAGGCAAGACCTTGATCGTCAACTCAGCCACCGGTGGCCTCCCGATAGAAAGATATGCTACGGCTTGCTCCGCCCGTAGCAAATCCTTCTGATCTCCCGACTTTCGGTAACCATTTGACACTCCAAACAGCTTTCTCGGTCTCGGAGTGTGTTGCAACACAAGTTTTGGTGTCAATTGACCACACTTTGACTTTCCCATCAAAAGAACTTCCAGATTGTCAGTTTTGTCAAGGCATCGGCCCCAGGAGACCATGTGGAAGGGTAGTAGAATTTAATCAAGAAACTCACCCGCTTAGGAGATACTCTCCAGTAGAGCTCCAAGACAGAGACAGGATCCAAGCAGAATGGCCCGTAAGGCTTGCGACCTGCTCGCCGGAAGAAGTGTCGTATAGGACAATGACCTTAGAATCACCCGCAGCAGCGAGGAATTTGCCCCCAGGAGAGAACGTAACCGCTCGCACGGGTTTCACCAGCCCTATATTTGGAGTCAGACATACCATCATCTATCGATCAAGAGAGAGGGAAGGAAAATCAAGGTACCTGATAGGCTGAATGGCATGCGACCAGATTCGGTGCTGAAAATATACACACTACCATTCTCGTGCCCGCTGGCAATGAAGCGGCCATCCAAAGACTAGAGGCACTTAGTAGGTCGATTAGAAGTCTCGAGGGTTCTGGGACTGCTTTACCAAATCTATACAAGTTCCAAAGCTCCCTTTGGTCTCGTAGTCACGTATCTGCTCAGCATGGCCATCTAGATCCCATACCCTGATGTGTCCGTCTTGGCTGACGCCAGCAAGATATTGACCGTCTTCTGACAAGGCAACCGCCCAAGTATCGGATGGCCCTCTGCCATCAACCACTAAGAAACAGAGCGTCAGAAAGTCTTTGGCCTCACTGAGTTGGAACGCATGAATTACCTGGGACTTTGTCATCTTTGGACCAGGTTCCTTCCTGGCAAGACCACACCAAGATTTCTCCCCCGAAGCCAACACTCACGGCCCTCGACCCTTTCCGGTCCGTCACTACATGATGACACCCGGCTTTATGTGCTCCATCTATGGACTGCACCAGTGGAAAATCGGGGTTTGTGGTCGAGTGCACCTGGATAGCGGAGGCTCCCGAGACAGACAGTATTTGTTTCTCAGTGACGGCAAGCGAGAAAATATCAGACGGATGGGCTGCAAAGGGTTTCAGTGCCACTCAGGTAGATGTGAAGGAGAATTTGACTGGAGGGCAGCCAGCCGGGCGACCAAGACGTACCATCGTCCGAAGAGCCACAAGAGAGATATTGTTTCGACTAAAACCCATTAAATTGCCAGATTAGTCTCCTACCAGTGACTCTTTTGTCATTTTTTTGACCTTCAATGACCCATCTTACCATCTCTGTATACCGTATGCTTTTAATAGCTGGTTGCGTCCCCACCCCGGTGTTTTCTGGTGAAGCTGTTCTGCCGCGGAGGAGGGGAAGGAATGGCGTAGATGGCGGGACGAATTGGAGAGTGAGATCATATATGGGGCCGAAGCGCAGAGGGTTGCTTTGTACACCAATCCAACCCAACGCGAAAGCTCCAGACCTCGAGCAGCAAACGCACAACATATTGGATAATACTCCCGAGTGATATAGTAATATACATGGCCTCATTTTATTCTATCATTTAATTTGGAAATCAAAGGTTCCAATACAAATATCCAGGCACAAAAGCTTCCCGCCAGAACCAAACGCCCAAGTTCATGCTCCATATATATTCTACACTTACAACACAGTGAAAGATACAACTCTGAGCCAAAACCGAGCCAGCGACCTTTTTCCCTGCGGTGTTGATCCCTCTCTCCGTTGCTTTCGTTCAATTTTAGATGTCGAAGTTCTCGAATCTTTTCATTTTCTCTTTAGGCTGTTTGGGTCTTCCCCCACTGTTTCTTGATGCCTGTCGAAGAGATGATTGTCAGTGGACGAAACACGATCACCGAGGACTCAATGCCAAAGGTCTGCATACTTTCAACGCAATGGGGACATAATGTGTGTGCACGCTTGATCTGGCCACATCCGGAACAGGTGTTGAGGTTCTTGACATCCTTCAAGGCTTTCCCAGCCATCTGCCTATGACGCTTCTTCATATGAGAAGTCTTCTTCTTGGGGACAGCCCGCAAGACCGACTCCCAGATGTCGCTCAAGATTCCCGGGATTTGTAACGAGATCGCAGGGCGTAGAAAGGCGTGTGGGGCGATCGAGGCATTCTGGAGAAGTTGCGACCATTGGCCCGCGATAGAGGACGAACTGCGGAAAAGACGCAAAGCCATTTTGGTGTGCGAGGCGGGGGGTGCGGAGTTTTCCTGATTTACTGTTTCGTCGCGGCGTCGGAGATGGTCATAACTCAATGAAGCTTTTTCCAACGAATCTGCGGTTTGCTGCTATTTGGGTCTGGAGAGATGGCGCTAGTCCCCAGAGGGGTTAGCGTCCCCCTGAGTCGCGACAGCCTCCATTAAAGGGGTCCAGATGAGCGATCGATGAACTGCAATCTCTCCTCTTCTTTTAGACAAACTGAACTTCCAACTGGGGTAGACAGACATAGACAGCAGGTCTCCATTCCAAACCCTAACGCCGTCTCGGTAGCCTGTCTCGCACCTACCTCTCCTCTGCGATTCCCGATCTTTGTCCACCATCTTCAGTCAATCGTTCCCACCACTCCACTTCCGACAGATCTAAACAAACCCCATCAAGGCATTGATTCTTGTGCTCCACGATGGCTGCTGCTGCGAGCTCGACGTCGGCCACCGCGGCCCCCGTTTTCCCCCATAGCCATGTTGGTTTCGACAGTATCACTTCTCAAATCGAGCGGAAACTCCTCAAACGTGGCTTCCAGTTCAACGTCATGTGTGTTGGTAAGTTGGCTTCATGATCATCGGGTTGCATTGGCCGGCATCATTGACACAAACGCATCTAGGACAAACCGGTCTGGGAAAATCGACTCTCATCAACACCATCTTCGCGTCGCATTTGATCGACTCCAAGGGCCGCCTCACCCCCAATGATCCCGTCCGCTCGACCACCGAAATCCAAACCGTTTCCCATAGTACGCTACTGTTGTGGCCCCCTTGCTGCCGAGCTTTACTGACGAGATGATACAGTCATCGAGGAGAACGGTGTCCGCCTCAGACTGAACATCGTCGACACTCCGGGGTACGGTGATCAGGTCAACAATGACAGATGGTAATAAGCACGAGCACCACGAACACCTATGTCGCCCAGGCTAACGATCGGTTTTCAGCTGGGACCCAATCGTGAAATATATCAAGGATCAACACTCCGCATACCTTCGGAAGGAACTTACGGCTCAGCGCGATCGTTATATCCAAGATACCCGCATCCATTGCTGCTTGTTCTTCATTCAACCCTCAGGCCATGCGTAAGTCGAAGGATGTCAACATTGTGTCATCCAGGGCAATACTGACTGTGTTTTGATACCTTAGTCTCAAGCCGATCGATATCGTCGTCCTCAAGAAACTGTCCGATGTCGTCAACGTCGTCCCGGTGATCGCCAAGGCCGACTCGCTTACTTTTGAGGAGCGCCAGGCATTCAAGGAAAGAATCAAGGAGGAATTCGCCTTCCATAACCTGAAGATGTATCCTTACGATAATGAGGAGCTCGACGATGAGGAGCGTGCAGTCAACGTCCAGATCAAGGTACCGTTTACGACGATTCTCCCCATGGGCCGCTTCTGACTTCTCCCCAGGACATCATCCCCTTCGCCGTGGTGGGTAGCGAGAAAACCATTGTTGTCAACGGCCAGCAGGTTCGCGGTCGCCAAAACCGTTGGGGTGTGATCAACGTCGAGGACGAGAATCATTGCGAATTCGTCTACCTGAGGAACTTCCTCACCCGCACTCACCTCCAGGATCTTATCGAGACCACTAGCCAGATCCATTACGAGACGTTCCGCGCTAAGCAGCTGCTGGCTCTGAAGGAGAGCAGTGCCGCTGGCGGCCACAGTGCTGGAAGCCGTCCCATCAGCCCCTCTGCCGACAGGGAGCTCAGCCGCAACTCGCAACGGATGACCATGAATGGCTATTAGACCACTAAAAAAAAGCAAATGAGCTGCGGAGAATGCGTTGCAGTACCGAGCGAAGCGAGCGTTAGGTACGGGCTGTTTATTCATGAAGAAACCAGTGAAAAATAGTCTTGGAGACCCATCATTTTCCCTTTTTTCTTTTTCATTGCCTCTTTATCACCAAGTTCATACCAGCACGTTCTTACATATATCCTTTTAACTTCTGGTTTCTTTTCGTTCTAGTCTTTTTTTCGTCTGCGTTTGATTTCATCTGATTCTCTCCTAGTTCAGGAGTGATTTGGGCTTGCCTCGCCTCGACATGATATCCTTATCACACAATCCAAAGCGAAACTAGCGGCAGAATCCTAGTGACTTTTTTTCGTGTACTTAATCTCCCTAAATCTCGTCTGTTAAGGGAATATATTATTCAAATGCGACGAGGAACCCAATAAACTCCCTAAATTATCTATATACCGTCGCTCTCGTGGGGTTGGAATACCCTCTTTTGTCCATCGTGCTTGAGGGAAAGGAAAGCATGTGGAAGTACCACTCGATGGCTTGAAGCGACCAGTTGTATGAACGCCCAACGCACCTAGTTCCTTGTGGCTCATTCAAGGAGTACTTGATAGTCTATTGCACGAGGAAAAGGATCAGATGCAAGAAGACACCCGAAGGGTATTTCTATTTTAATTGATGGATTATAGTTGTTGATAAGGTCCTGCTTATCATGCGGCTTCTATAATGATCTGCTCGGCCAAATCGCCCAGACAGGATGAATAAAGACGTAACGTAACGATCGCCTATTCATCGCTAGTCTGTGGTTATTGCTTTGCTGATGGATCCTCATGTGCGGCTTGTGACTCCTGTTCGAGGAAGTTGGACCATAGCTCCGCCAGCGACTCTTTACTCGTGTTCCCGTTGTCCATAAATTCTGTGGCCAGTGTCGACGTGCTAGGGGTGCGATGAACTGATGAGCCTGGGAGACGCAGTTTGCCGGAAGAACTCGATGTTCCTGGGCGTGCCAATCCCGCCTGTTCACGTTGCTCTGTTGCGTGTTGTCAGTCTTGTGCAGTGTGAGGATAAGCTATGCAACTCACCGTCATTCCATCCTAAAAGCGCTGCAATAAGTTGTAGGATCTGAAACTTCTTGGGATCGGACCGATCAAGGGCGAGGAAGTGCAGTAGATGGTTTGTGACAATATGCCTGTGTATGTGGTTAGCCATAAGACGAGATGGTAGAAGTAGAGATGCCAGTAACGAACATAGGAGCAGAAGTCTGTCCATGTTTGTACATACCTGTCAACATTGTCCTCCGGTTTTCCTTTCTTGAGGAACCGCAGAGCCTTTGTCAGATGATCATTCAAGGTCACTGCCTCATGTCTAAGCTTTCCTATTAAAAGGTTCTTCTCCCGAACTTCTTTCTCAAACGGTCGAACTCTCTCTAGCTCACTTTGGGCGTTCGCGAGATCTTTATCGGCCTGTGATGCCTTTGCTTCCGCGTCATTCAGCGCCCGTTTCAGTTCCTCAAGTTGGGCATCAGAGCTCTCCACAACTTCGCGGAGTTCTCGTTTCCGTGCTAGGTCCAATCAGCCTTCATAAATCCCAGGACAACTTGAGGTATGCAAATTTACCTGTTTGTATCTCCTGTAGAGCCCGTTGCAGTCCATCCACAGTGGCCAGCTCTGAATCGCGTTCGGCGGAAGCTTTTTCGTAAGCATCTTTAAGACTGCTGAGTTGTTCCTCCAGATCTATCACCTTCTCGCCGAGGTTTTCTCGAATAGACCGCTCCTCCATTGCAAGGATCTCCCAATTATGCATGGCTTCTTTCGCCTGCTCGAATTCTGACTGGAGGTATGATTCCTGCTCGAGGAGCTCTTCCTTTTCCTTTAGCCAATTCTGTTGCGACAAGTTCGTCCGATCTCGTAAGGTAGCGAGCTCCTTTGACTGCTCTTCATTTTCGTTTGACAACCCTTCCATCTCGGATTTACTACCCTGTAGCTCTTCATTCAAGGCCACGTTCTGTTCTTCTAGCTCCTCGATTTTCGACCGCGCTTGAGCAAGCTCCTCCTGTACAAGAATCAGCTAAGTTTCTGGATTGAAGTCGGATAAATGTAGCACGAACAGCATCCTCTTTAAGCCTTTCACCTAGTTGTGACTTGATGACATTCACCCTCTCCAAAAGTTTCTGGAACTGTGTCTCTGCTTGCTCTTTCTTGCTTTCGGTGTCGTCCAGCTTGTGCTGCAGGGTCTCCATGTCCGCACGATGCTTCGATTGTATCTCCTCCAACGATTTGCGCATATCTGTGACCTCGGCGCGGAGGGAATCTCGGTCTCGGACAAGCGCGTCAAACTTTTCTTGGGATTGGAGACTGTCGGGAGAGGACGCCTCGGTCCCGTCGTTCAAGGGCACGGTGCCATCAGAGTGGGCGGGCGTCTTTTCCTCATCGCCATGCTTGTCCGGTGAGCCGCCATCTAAGTTGTCTTGTCCATGTTTCTCGGCTGTGTTGTCCGAGGACTCGGGCGCTTTCGTCTCGTCCGTATTAGACTGAGGGGCCTGTTGTGAGTGAGTGAGTATTGAGCGCAATTGAGACCCGTAGGTGTTACTTACTCCGGCTTCCAGCGATGTATCATCTGTTGGCTTTCCGGGCGACTTGGGATCCTTATCGTCGCCGGCCTTCGTGACAGCCTTGCCCTTTTTCTTGCCCTTTGGTTTCCCGCCTGCTCAAAAATGATCAGCAAAAACAAGGTCTTGTTGGAGTATTGTAGGATTGCAACAAAGCCCACCTTCAGGCATATTTTTGATTGGATACGAATAGAGGTTGTTCGCGCGTAAATTAATGATGATGGTTAATGTCCGGAGTTAGCTAGCGGGTGGTAGGTCCAAGTCCATAGTTGTCAACAACACTAGCGCTGTTTGCATTGGTTGGGTTCATTTTCTTGCTTAGTACGCAACTTTTTAGATCATCCAAATGCGACTACAATATAGTCATGAAGCAGCACCATCTCTATTCCATTGACTACCGGGAAGTGACCTTTCTCTTTCTTCCAACATTACTACCAAGAAAGGTTGCTGGTCTCGTGTTTCATACAGACCTCGGTATTGTCATGTCACTGCCCGACCTTCTAAGGCGTGCCATCAGGAATACAACCTTCATTTCTGGACTCAACTTTGATATTATTCCTTGCGATTGAGAGTATAACTACTTTCATTATTCATCATTATTTAATTGTAGAACGTCGGGAACACATTTAGCATTTCATCGCTTGAATTTGACTGACCCCGCCCGTCAAACCAACGATGAAATGTCACACTCGTCCCGCGAAAGTATTGCGTATAACCACCGGCCCATATACAATGGTGACTTCTTGCGATAAGCAAAGCAGACCGAAGCTTTCCCTGGAAGGACATCACATGAAATCGTCGAGGAAATTTGGATCCCGGTCTTGGTTGCTACTCGCTTGGAGATTCTCCTCACTCATCAGGTCATCATAGGCGTGATCCTTCTGCCACTTCAGTTGCTGCCTTTCTCTCTTTTCCTGCTTTTCCCGGGCCATCTGCTGGTCCCTCGTCTTCCTCTCGTCTTTCCGCTTTTTTGCCAGATACTCTTCTTTCTCCGCCTTGAGGTCGGGGAACTTCTCGACGCGGGTCTTGTTGAGTCTGTTGATGATGACGTTCTCTCGTTCCTGGACAAGGACCTTTTTGACCAGCTTCTGGTTATGGAATGAGACCTGTCCCGTTGCCATGGAGCCGTCCTTCTTGAGATTCGACCACGGCGTATAGATGATTGTGATGTTATCGCGTTTGTTGCCTATCGAGTTGTTCAGCCGCGGGGTATTCCCTCCGAGGAGTGCGACAGGCGAGCTATACCGTCTATGGAATTCGCTTTCGTCAGTTGGGCGCAATCCTCGAGCAGCGGCTCCGGGATGTTATCCCATGTTTCCCCGTCGCGCATGCGAAGGTAGACGTGGGCACTGGATAGGTTGTCGACATGGAACTGAAACGGTGTTAAATCGTTGTGTTTCTTTCATCGCGCGCGAACAACAATGCAACGAACCCTAGTGAATCAATACAGACGCCAACGTTAAGACTCATTCGGAGGTAGCAGCGACGGAGGAGTGAAATACCAGACATCCTTTTCCAACCCATGCTTTATGAGATCCTCATCTAGCAAGGCATTGTTAGGTCAACGGGGAGCATGGCCTTTTCGGATGCAATGTTCGTCACCGTACTCTCAAATTTGTCCTTGCCGACATAGATGAACGCGGAAGGTTCAACGACCTTGGACGTAAAATAATACACCATTCTGTCTTGTAGCCAGAGAATATCAATCACCTCGGGTCCAGCGGTGGGAGTGTGCAACCCAGGAAAATTTTGAGGAGCAAGTCACTCCCTGCAGCATTTCGATGTGGGGAATTCATCGGTGCCAATCTCATCCTAACCACTTTTTTATGAAGTGATTAGTCATTGTGCTCCAATCCATCCAATAGCGACCAAAATAGCACTGGAGTACTCTTTTATGTACTACGGACATGGATAGGCGGGTATGTGCCTTTCAAACGATCATGCTGTGGCTGGTCACCAATTTGTTTCAACGTCCGATCTGACCTCATGTGCAGGGGTATATCATGATCAGAGGGAAACTTACAGCAATTTACTCGGTGACTGTGTCCATCCAGTGTAATTCTCCCTCCGAGGTACAACCTCTTGGCATTACGGACAGAACAGCGCCGTCTAGTATTAAACCCCGATCCAACAGGTGTTTCATGTTGCCAGTCGTTTCTCCAGAGTGGGTCACGACACCGGGATTGTATACTCTTAACAGTTAACCGTGGTCCCCCCCCGAGATGACCAGGAGAGAAAAACCGTTACACTTAAACCTCTAGGCTCTCTGCGTATACTTCGTACGGCGGATGAGCCCGTCCAACCGCCCCACCGTCTATCCATCATTCGACTCTGTAACTCGCAAGGACTCCGGAATCAAGAATGGCTCCCCCTTGGAAAGGGGTTGAACATTTGGTCAGTGATTTTTAGTGTTTTCATTCTTGTATGAAGCTCTACACCACTACACTAGATGAGAATGTAGACAACATTCGTAGCATTCGTAGCATTCCATCAGAGTATTCGACAGGCTTCAGTTGATACAGATACAATGTCCGAGTCAGGTAGTATCTCATAGGATCCTCATAACCTGGGTAATGAAACCCATTATGATATGCAGACATCCCTCGTCGTCTTTCATGATTGTGCTCCATCACCCCTCTTTGCTCCACTCGGAGGAGACTAATTTCGAAGGGTTCGGAGCTGGTCAGGTTCAGATTGCAATTTTTTTTTTCTTTCTTTCTGTCTTTCTCCGTTTCCCCTTCCTCCTACTGGAGTCTCTAAAAATAATATAATACATATATTTATATATCTCTCTCTCTGTGTGTGTAATTATATATATCCCCTCTCCCTTCTCTCCTGGAAATGGATCATTATCATGACCGTTCAACTCTTCCCATCAATATCGACAACTCCGATTCATGAAAACTCCAATTGATGCGTATCACCAGGGATTGATTTTCCCTCTCAAGAAAAAAGAAAAATAAACAAAACAATCCAATCCAATCCACCCCCAAAGCGACCCAACCCTCTCAAGGCTCAGTACCAAAGTACTACCTCATCCAGAATGCCCAGTTCAACTAATCAAATCGGCTTCCGGCAAGCCCTGGAAGAAGCCCGAGATCGCGACGACGAAAACATCCCCCCTCACATAAAAAAAGTCCTCGAAACCGCCATCGACGAGCTGTGGACGAGGGTCCAAAGCCAGCCCGACAGCTACGTGCTCGATCGCGACGAGTTCGCCTTGTTCAACTACCACCGCGAGCGATTCAGAGGCTCTCCCATCGCCCAGAGGGCCGTGGCGCGCTTCTGGGATAATTACCGCCGGGATAGTCCCAGCCATAAGACATAATTGATTGGCACCTTGGGTCTTGCTTTCTCCCCCCGCCGCTACCATGCTCGATCGATGTGCTGTCCATTACCTCCATACTTCGATACCATCCTCGACTTGTTGAAAACAGAGCGAGCGAGCGCACGAGATCATCACACTAGACCGGGCCTTGGTATGGCGAAGCCCGGAGCTAGGTTATCGATATACTGTACTAGCGTGAAGTCAACAACAACAAGAGGCTTTTGATAGTCTTCAGTGGCCTGGTCCCCGTCGATGGGTGTCATTCATATCCTCGCATTCCTACTCCCGACAACATCTCTGGGCTAGACAGGGAGGGTCGAAAGGAAATCCGCTGTCGAAATCACGCAAACCATGGCGGAGACACATCTAGACGCTCGTCTCAAGCGCCACACCCGTTCCAACGGCTACTCCAGATAAGGAATGATATTTGGCGTTTCGGGTTTGGGGTGGTCGGGGGTTCCCAAAAAAAAAAAAAAAAATTCGCAGAATGTCTTCCGGGTTGGATATCGTATGTATATGTGGCTATCAGATTGAATTGAATACACACGTCCGCGGACTTGACGGTTTTATGATATTTCAACGAATGGTCCTAAGATCCATGTAGTGGAGCATTATAATGCAGATTTCCTGACCAACCGCAGCAAAGAAAAAGAATACCAGGAATTGTGCTAAATCTTGAATCACTCTATAGTCATACATAATTCTCTAATACAATGTACATATATATATATATTTATATATCCCTACTTGTTCGCGGGGGAGTCGGCGCGCATCTGGGGAGAAGCCACTGACTTCATATCCCCGCTAAGCATGTCGGCCGGAGGGTCTAAAAAAAAGATAACGTTAGTCTCGGAAAAGAAACTTTGTTTCACGGTCTTGTAAACTCACCAGTACGGGCAAATGGCTGCGTGGCAATCTCCGCTGCCTTGACCTTGCCAGCCTCAACCTCGGCTCTCGTCAGACCAGTCAAGGCTTGAGGGAGACCCATGGACTTCAGGAATTGGATAGCGGACTGGAACTCGACGTCTTTCCGGTCCGCACTCCACTTCAGCTCCTCACCCATCAGGTCGATGACATTGGGCAGCGCCTCGAGCGCGGCTTCGGCGTTGAGGAACGCCAGGCGGGTTCGGCGGGCGATCACATCAACGGCGGTCTGAGCGTATTCGTGACGGACGGCATAGCGGATTTCACCGTCGATGAAGGGATAGAGCGGAGAGAGACGCTGGCCTCGCATGGGGAAGCGGGAGTTGGTCGGAGCGGACAAAGCGGCCACCTGCCAGGCACGATCACCGTAAGACTGAGTGAGATGCTGCGCCACCTCCGTCTCCAGGCCGAAATGCTGGATCAGGTTGATGAAGAGGGTCTTGGAGAATCCGTGGGCACCGATCAAGCGGACCTGGTGCGTCTGGCAAGAGCCATCCAGGACGGCGCCGTCGGCGACCAGCCCGCTTCCACCGACGCCACTGATGTCCGGAGCGTGCAGCACATCCCGGGGCTTCAGGCCGAACTGGTCAATCGCCTCATCGACACATTCCTCGGCCATCTGGCGGTAGGTCGTCCACTTTCCACCAGCACAGGTCAAAAGACCCGATGCGGACACGGTGATCAGGTGGTTGCGAACCAGAGCCTGCGAGGTCTTCACCTTGGGGTCGCGGACCAGGGGGCGGATTCCGGACCACGCGGCCAGCACGTCGCTTCTGTCCACGTTGATATCCGGGGCCAGATAGTTGCGGATCTCGGACAGGATCCAGTTGATATCCTGCTCAGACGGCAGGGGCTGCGTCGAGATCTCCGTCGGCTGGTCCGTCGTACCGGCGATCGTGTTTCCCTGCCAGGGAAGGAAGAAGATGACACGGCCATCGGACGTGGCGGGGTCGATGAGACCCATGTCGGAGGGGCTGTAATATCCGGGGAGGATCACGTGAACGCCGGAGCTGGGGGCGACAATCTCCTGCACAGTCGGCTCGTCCAGCTTTCTGATCGAATCGGTGAAGGGACCGGTGGCGTTGATGATACCCTTAGCACGGATGGGGAACGGCTGGGCCTCCTTGCCATCCATCCCAGGGACCATATCCTGGACATAAGCACCATCCAGCTTGCCGGCGGCGTTCTTCGTGAGGCCGGTGACCTGCATGTGGTTGACAACCGTGGCGCCATACAGAGCACCGGTCATCGCAAGCGAAACGTTCATTCGGGAGTCGTTGTGGGCGCCGTCTGAGTAGGGAATTAGTTCCGCATGGTCGTTACGCGCCAAGTGATCTCGTGTCCATACCGTAATACACCATGGCACCGAAGAGGTTATCTTTCCGCAGCATCGGGAAGACATCAATGACCTTGCTCTTGGGGAGGAAGTAAGAGCTCTCGATGCCCTCTGCGCCAGCCAGATAGTCATAAAACTTGGTGCCGACCCAGAAGTAGGGCGCCTCCCACCACTTCTGCACAGGGACCATGATAGGAAGCCAGTTGGAAAGATGCGGTGCGGTGTTCAAGAAGTACTTTCGCTCTCTCAGGGCCTCCTTCACCAGTGCGTACCTGTCGAAGACCGAGTTCCATGTCAGCGTACAATTTTTTTGAGGCTGGCTGACAGAACAGCGAAAGATTGCAGTATCATGGGAGGACTGACTGGTTGTAATCAAGCTCCCATACGGCCTTCTCGAGATATCGGACACCGCCGTGCACGAGTTTCGTGCTCTTACTGCTGGTCCCGGCGCTGAAATCATCGCGCTCGACGAGCGCCACCTTCAACCCTCGCGTAGCCGCATCGAGGGCAATGCCCGAACCGGTCGCGCCACCACCGATGACCAATAAATCATATTCTTCTTGACCACCTGCAGCACTGCGCTTCAGGTCTTGGATCTGTTGGAGGCGAGATTTGATGTTGGGAAAACTCGGGGGCACCAGCTTGCCCTCATGGTAGCCCGGCGGCGGGACTGCGGGAGCCTCGGATCCCGGAATATTGCGCGGACGGTAGGAAACATAGAGGACACCAGCACCCGCTGCGGCGGCGGCGGAGGTGTACAGCAGAGGTCGTAGTAACCTACGGGAATGACGAGCGGCCATTGTGTTCGTAAAGAGATCAGATTACCAGGTGAAAGGACGAATTAGGACGGCAGAATCTCAAGCCGGCAAATTTTGCGCTGCGCCAAAGATTGGAGTCCAAGGGCCAGGAATACAACACTGTAAATCCAAGGAAAAAACCAAAAATCTAACCAGTGACTCTTAGTCAGACAACCATTACCAAACCGGAGGCGCCATTTTGGTCGCAGCAACCCCGAAAGCGGACAACGGATGATTCAGATCACATACCTGGGCAGGATTTGGAGAATGAAGATTGAAGATTGAAAAGAGAGAGAGGGAGAGGGAGAGGGAGAGGGAGAGAGAGAGAACAAGGAGGGGAAGTAGAAAGTAGAAAGTAGAAAGTAGAAAGTAGACAACTGGGATGAATACGAGGGAGAGAGGGGAAAGTGGGAGGGGGCGGACTAAAATCTGATCGTGTGGGAGTAGTGGGATTTGGTTCAGAATGCGACGCAAGTCGGGATCAGGATGGAGAATTCAAAAGGGAGGGGAAGAAAGGGCGTGAATCAATGGACGTGACGCCTATGGGAATATAGGGCGACCAGCTAGGTAATAAATAAAATTGTCCTCTAATCTCCTTCCATTCTCTCTCTCCAATTATTCCATCTACCGGGAAACCTTCTCTACCGAGTAGTCCGTCTAAGCCTCCGCGCCTCTTCCCTGAACGGAGGAGGTACCTTGATGCGACTTCCGTGGTACTCCTCCTCCTACGTACACCAGAAAAATTTCATGCGTCATGAGCTCCTCAGGACAAGAATCCGGGAATCAAATTGGAGGCAGGCTAGAGCCTACTAAGAGGTCACGATGACGGTATCCGCAGGGCGAGCTAGTCCCGTCCCGCCAATGATGAACTCGGGAGCGACGGGCGTGGGTGGAGATGCTTCATCCAGACGCTGTCGTGTCCCCGAACTCCGTGCCCGCATGTGACCAGCAAAACTTTGCTAGTGGGGCTAGTAGTATAGAGAGGTATAGGTACAAGTACTAGTGAGGTACTTGGTCGGTACTATCTATCCAGTATGAAAGAGTCCAGACAATCCCTTACTCCCTTACCTAGGTAAAAAGACCTTATCTACACGGGTACATGAATAGTGGATCACCTGACCACGCTGGAGCTTCCTGTTTGAGAGGGGATCTGTCATCTTCTTCATCGCTGATTTATTCTGTTTTGGATTGTTCAATACTGAATCTGTCATAATCAATCCCCTCAGTCCCTCCAGTGACTGGTTGGTTGGATGGGTGCCTGGGCATTTAAAGCCCTTCCATGATTCTTGATTCTCAACAGGAACTCATACTAATCAGAGATGATCAGTAGATCATTTTTCTTCTTTTTTTTTTCCATTCCAAGTGGGGCCTTGGTCTTCCCCTGGGAATGGATTCCTGACCCCTTCTCTCTGCTCTCAGAGGTATGACCCACCTTGTCCAGGCCTCCTCGAGTGAATGTGTATGGTCGGTGTTAGCTCTGCGCTCCACTTCCTGCCATGCATTCTTTTTTAGGACGCCTCCACTCAAGTACTCATGTGAATGCGAAGATTTTTTTTTTTTTTATTATTTGTACTTATTTTTGTTTTTGTTTTTTTGTTTATTTTTTTTTTTTTTTATTTGTCCCGTTTCCGTCCTTCTCCCCTTCTCCTTTTACTTAGTATGGCTCGTACTTAGGATGATACTATGGATATTGATTGACTTAGCTCCATACAAAACAACATCTTATCACACAAGCTTCTGGACCAATTGTGGCAGACCCTGATCGATCCATTGCCCTTATATATGATATAGACTGATAAATCCATGGAACATTCACAACAATTACGCGGCCACATTTAAATTCATGGCACAGTTCAGGAGTGGGTCAACGCTCCAATTGACCACCCGCAGGGCCAGAGAATTCGATGATGTGGCCATAGAACCCGGTTTTGATGCTTTCAGGCACCTATAACCCACTTGATAGAACATGTCAACATGGGAGATCTCCAAGTGCATAAAAATTGTCTTCTATAATTACTCAATCATGTTTTGGCCGAGACACGATGTTTCTACCTGGAACCTGATAGCCCTGCTGGAAAATCAAAATGGGGGTGACGTACCCATACTTGTACCTGACTCAGCAGGTTACTTGCCACCAGGATTCACATCGTCATTACCAGGGCCTCTACCAATGTCATAGCAGCTAAACAGACTATCTGGTACATGACTTCACAGTTCATGTTGCATCCCCACAGGAAGAACCCTGGTCTGGTGAAGTCGCTACGAGTATGGATTATAATGGACATGGTACAATATATCCTGACTATACTCCGTACTCTTATGTCATATAATTTACCCTAGATATTCGTTGCTTCTTTTGAGGATTGGGCGCCACTGTCTAACATTGAACCCCCAACCCTTCGAACCTGAGGCAGCAAGCCAGGTCTAACCATTGTCAAATTGTACTAAACATGAACTCATCTTATGTACTCCGTACATGGCATTAGAGCCACTACCGGGCGCATGGCACACCTCTTCCATTCTCTGGATGGCTGTACCAGGCGTGCACGAGATCTCATGTAAGATATTGATGACAATTGACTATTGACTATAGGAGCATCTCAATATGTTGAACGTACTATGTTGTAGGTAAAACGTTCAACAAGTGACTACCCAGCTTAGGTGGGCGACGGAGATGGTTTAAGACGATAGCATGGGAAGCGGAAATATTCCGGGCGCGGAACCTCCTCGGCTGCTCCCTCGACCTACGTACCCTTGCTGCAACAAATGATGGACCGCGTCTTCCTCCAATCTAATTCCTAGCTGGCTTTACCCCGGCTTTTTTCTTCCTGGGATGTAAAATAAATGTGGGGTTGACGCCGACCTCGTGAATTACCACTATTCGCAGCTCTCGCAGAACGGAAATGTTCCTCTGCCTGGAGAAAGGACGGAGCGTAAGGGAAAAATGAAGGCACATGAACCGGCTTATTTCAACCAATACAAAGGTGTACATGCCCCTTGTTTTCCACTCTTGATCACTCTGGTGGTGAAAGTCTGATCCTTTTCTAAAGCGAGAGGAACCACTGCAGAGACATCATGGCCATATCCGCAGCTATATCCTCTCTCCAACAGGTGCTGCTTCAGTCGCCTTTGCACTCCCTCGCTGTAGCTGCTATCCTTACTCCTATACTCTATGTCATTTGGAACGAGTTCATTCGCGCCGCAGCCCGCGTCCCAGGATTCGGGGGTCCCCGTGGATTGCCCCTCATCGGCAATCTGGCTCAAATTCGCAAAAATGCCGCCGAACAGTACCGCATATGGTCCAAGACATACGGACCCGTCTACCAGATCCAGCTGGGAAACATCCCCGTTATTGTCGTGAACTCTGCTGCCGCCGCGAAGGTCCTGTTTGGCCAGAATGCGCAGGCTTTGAGCTCACGGCCTGAGCTCTATACTTTCCATAAGGTTGGTGTCGTCTAGACGGCTTTCCGTTCCTCTATATTTCTAACAGCCATGTCGCAGATCGTCTCTAATACGGCCGGTACCACGATTGGCACATCCCCTTACAGCGAGTCATTGAAGAGACGCAGAAAGGGCGCCGCATCGGCCCTTAATCGGCCGTCTGTCGACAGCTACGTCTCGCATCTTGACGTGGAATCCAAGGCATTCGTTGCAGAGCTGTTCAAATATGGAAATAGTGGAAAGACTCCAGTAGATCCCATGGCAATGATACAACGTCTCAGTCTGAGTCTAGCCCTAACCCTCAACTGGGGAGTCCGGGTGGCCTCTCAAGAAGAGGACTTGTTTGACGAGATCACCGAAGTGGAGGAGGAGATCAGCAGATTCAGGAGCACCACGGGAAATCTGCAAGATTACGTTCCTCTCTTGCGATTGAATCCGTTTAGCACCAATTCGAAGAAGGCAAAGGAGATGAGAAACCGCCGCGACAAGTACCTTGGGGACCTCAATCGTGATCTGGACGACCGAATGGAAAAGGGCACCCACAAGCCCTGCATTCAAGCGAACGTGATCCTTGACAAGGAAGCGAAGCTCAACAAAGAAGAGCTCACCTCTATCAGCTTGACTATGCTTTCAGGAGGCCTTGATACAGTTACGACTCTCGTCGCCTGGAGCATCGGTCTTCTCTCGCAGCGCCCGGATGTCCAGGACAAAGCAGTTCAAGCTATCCAGGAAATGTACAGTACGGGACAGCCCATGTGCGACTCTGCCGATGATCAAAAATGTGCATACGTCGCCGCCTTGGTGAGGGAGTGTCTGAGGTCGGTCACCTGAGGGAAGCCTTTCGAGACGCGAGAGTGTTGACTATGAAATATAGGTTCTATACTGTCCTTCGTCTCGCGCTGCCCAGGACATCGATCAGAGACATTACATATGAAGGCCGTTTGATTCCGAAAGGCACGGTCTTCTTTCTGAATTCTTGGGCATGTAACATGGGTGAGTCTCAATAGTCAATTCCTTACCGTTCTGAGAACACAGTTTTCCCCAATGCTAATATTCTCTCATTCTAGACCCCGAAGTCTGGAGCGACCCCGAGGAATTCAGACCGGAAAGGTGGTTGGAACAGCCCGATGCACCCATGTTCACATACGGGATGGGCTACCGCATGTGTGCCGGCTCCCTCCTTGCCAATCGTGAACTATACCTTGTCTTTATGCGGACCCTGAACAGCTTCAAAATTGAACCGCACGACCAACCCGACTGGCATCCTATTGAGGGCAATTCGGACCCTACCAGCTTGGTGGCGATTCCAAAGAAATATAAAGTCCGGTTCGTTCCTAGGGACGAAAAGGCTCTCACTAAGGCTCTGGCATGATATTTATGGCGTTTGTCGTTGAAACCCGATAGTCTGGAATCTCGCCGCTCGAGTTCTCTGATGCTGCTGGCTGTTAATGGGTATTATTTGCTGTCCGCATCTTTCCTTGCATGTAGAGCGTTTTTTTTTTTTTTTTTCGTTATGCCAACTGGTCTCTACAATCAAAGAGTTTCAAATAGTGTCAGGTTTTTTGAGAGGAAAGAATTACAAGCTTCATGCCTTTTCTAGTACGTTTATCTGATGATGTTCGAGTCTCTGAGAGGTCGTTTTTCAGAGTACCTAGATATAGACGACTCCACGGAGTTTTCACTCTGCCAGTCAACTGAAGGATTGCAGTTCATGTGCTGTGACTAGCTACGGGAACGTAAAAGATAGATAGATAGATAGTCTGAGACACCTCTATCTCGAGTAGCATGGCAAACACATCCTTGAAAAATTCTTACTACATCTCTATGAATTTCCTCACATATTCATGGCAGCCTACAGATATTTTCTCTGGGTATGCTGCCATTCGCAAACATGGTCATCACGAGCACCCATAGTCATATATATAGAAGCAATACATCATATGGCGGATAGACAGAAACCATTACAGGTGGTAAGTATACAGAACAAGGTATAGATGTGCAACACATCCAAATTGCATCAATTTAACAGTTTTTTTCAACCGGTCAACCTCGGATAGTCACCCGGATTGCGAAAAATGGACATGAGATCAAGATTTGGTATCTGGGGGCGCTAGGGCCTCCTTGAATGGCGAAGTTGGTCAAAGCATCCTGCATAATGGCGTAATTCGTTTTCAAACGAAACTGATATTGTCAGAGTTCTGCGAGGGTTGGGTCTGATGAACAGGAGATTATCATATGACGACGAGGAGGCATCTTATACATGGAGCTCTCAAATGAACATTATGGAAAATATCTTACCATGTTGATCGGGCGCACTTGATAGACTCGTCGCTGTTGCATTCCCCCGCGTGCCTGTCGAGCCTCCGTGTGTCTTTGGGCCAGAGGATTCCCCGGATTTGGGAACGGTGATATCTAGCTCGGCCAGCCTGCATGACTGAGTGCAGTAAGGAGCTCCCATGGTTTGTCGGTCGCAGACCAGGCAAAAGTCAGGAGACCATTGTGTCGTCATTTTCTCATGGTATTTGACCTGGTTTTGTGTTAAAAGAAGAGGAAAGCATGGGTCCAACGGCCGATTCATTGCGAACGAAAAGGGACTGTCCGAGACCAAGTGCAAGATCTAGCTAGCACAGGTACGATCAGTCCCAATTGATACATTTGGAGCCCATACCATGTAGCACTCAAAACTTGAACAGTTACAGAGGACCACAGAGCGTCAATGTCTCTTTGGGGCCGATTGGCGAAGAGGTGATTCGAGAAACAAGTGATGGTAAACCATCGACGGTGGTGAGAGTGATGGACTTTTGTTGTTGTCTTGGTTTCTAAAGGGCTTAAGTACTGTTCGAATGCAATTAATAGCGCATTGGCCTAGTCTGCTTTTTTTGCCTGCCACAATATGAGAAGTGCAGGGTTCCAGCGGGGTCATGGTCATCCTGGCGCTCCAGTCATGCACACATGGTACTAGTACGGAATAGTTAGTGATCATTTCCATCGATATGGGCGGCTACTGGCTGAGGCAAGTTCTTGCGCCCTGGGTCAAGTACCTCCCCTGATAGTTGGACAGTACGGCAGCGGGGTTCTGAGAGTGGCAGCCTGCATCATGCATGATGAAACCTAACTTGGCGCTCACATCATGCTCTCTCTTCCTCCCTCTTTTCATTGGAATAAATACGTCAGCGTACCTGTTGTCTTCCAGCGCATATTTGCCTCCTGTCCATGGATTGCCACGGTGTTACGCAACTCGATAATTTTGATTTGCATAACTTGAGTCAAGGGAGGTAGCGACCTGGATTGATGAGAACGCCAGCATTGACCAGTAGACATATAGACCATGTCAAAGTAGGAGACAGGGATGTTCGGGATCATTGACACTCAACCTTGAGATCTACATAGGGAGAGAACCTGTTTTAGGAGATAGTCCAATAATAAGGCGCGATAACCCGAACAATTGTATAATGAGCGCTGGGTTGTATATCTGACTGCACTTGAACAGGATTGATTAGTTATGCAATCTGTGTGGGCATCTATGCAGGAAAACCCATTCATATTGAAAGTCGAGCCTTTGAATAGCGGATTAGGTGAACGATAGGGGTGGCAGGACTTTGAGGGTCATTCGGTGCTTGTTGTCTGACCTGTCTTTGTCGCTGGTCATCGCACAGTTTTGGGTATCTCTCCCCGAGCCGTCCACACCAATAGAAAGATGGATAGTATGCCGCCTGGATGATGGCAATACGTGGTTTACACATGCCGTATGCCCACTCTGTGTCTGCCCCACTCAGTGCAAAAGACAATTTGGAAAAGTGGATCGGCAACGAGATCAAGTAGTTAGTCCTGTTGATGAAAACCATCTGCGTAGAAACTTCTTTACCGTCTAAGATGCCATTCTCAAATGAAGTAAGATACATTTAGATTGTATGACCCCCCCACCTTACAGGTAAGACCATACAAATTGTGTTGCATGAATGTGGTCGTGAGATATAAAAAGGTAACGCCTTTAATGGGGAGAGTGAACCGGCATAAAGACTTTAAATCTATCCGGCCATCTTCCCCAACGCGGTCTAAATGCGCAACAGATGGTGTGATTTGTATTAGCCTCACATTGAGTCAAAGTGACTCGACCATAATTGGGAACAATTGAGAAAATTCGTCGTATTCATCGCTTGCTCGAAGCGTCTGGTTGCGCTTCCGGTATTCGGACCAACGTGGCTGGCATAGGACAGTCGGAGGTGCCACCTTTGGGCCCAGCCCCCGATGCCTGTCCTGCTGTCCCCTTTGTATGTGCAACATTTGCTGTATGGTGGGAAGATGGAGTCAGTCAATTTGAGAACAAGGTGGGTATCAAAAGCGATGGCCAGCTTTCTAAGACCAAGAATTAAGTTAGAACTTACTGGAAGCCATTCCAATTGCTCGTAAAACATTGTCCCAATTTGCAAGCACGCACGCGACGGCTAAAACATAGGAGTGGTTGACGTTAGTGGCATTTTGGTCTTCAATTGCTTTAGGAATGAGACAGGCCAGTGCATGGTTCATTAACAAACCTTCCGTGCCATCTTTCAATGTGCCCAGCTTGCTTTCTAGGGTTTGCATTTGCACCGCAAGCGACGCACTCATGTCACGTAGCTGTTTCAAGTTGTCCAATTCAGCCTGCTTGGCAGCAATACGCGAAGCCAGCGCGGTTGACTGTTGTTGAGAAATATTATGGTGACCACTGGGTTGGCGAAGGGATGATGCTGCCGATGTCCCCGGCGCAAACATTGAGGTAGGGCGTGAAGGATATGCCATCATAACAAATTTGTATCTTTCATCATTTACCCTGTGAGGGAATATATCTCTTCTGCTCGGCTCGGTACAGTAGGCCCAATGCTGGGCTAGAAGCAGGATGGTGACGCTGCACTTTATCCTATTATTTCACAATCGCGTTCGAAGATAACAGAGATGACGGGATGGTACTTGGTAGATACTGATAGCAGTACCCCTCCGGAGGCTACACCCAATTCGGCCTTAGCGTCACACTAACTCAAATACAGATAATTGTCAACAACCCAAACCATTATTGACACCAGCTAAGGTTCTGTTTACATCCTCTCCTTGCAAAGCATTATTGGATATGCACGTCATGCGAAGAAACCTCTAACACCCAACTCCCATTGAACCAATTCAAGTCGCCCAATTACTCGCCAATAAGGACAGGGGAAAAAGGGAACGCGACACCAGAACTCGCGTCGGCGTTCAGAGATGGCTCGGTTGAATGACTCCACGGCCGCGACCGAGTCTGTTGAAATCTGTGAGTTTATATGGTGGTCTATGTCACTGTCCCTTGACTCCCTCTTTCTTCTTCCTTTCCCCTCTAGAAATTCTCTCTGTACTCCTTCATAATTCCAGTGACTCAATAAATTGACGTGTATCGTTTCCTCTCAGTGAAGCGACGATTCGTGCGACAGAACCGTGAAATTGCCCGAGTCAACTCAATCCAATCCCTACGAATACGCAGTCTTGAAGCCGAAGTTTCTCATCTCCTTTCGGAAAATGTATCGCTTCGAGAGAAGGTCATTACTCTCAACCAGGAAATCGAGAGGTTTGATGCGGCGAGATTACTCCATAATGGTGTCAGTGAAGTGAAAACAAAGCTGGAGAGTAAATTGCTGGAACTAAACAGTCTGGTCTCCGATTTGGGAGCTCTTCCGCGCAAGTTTCACCGATCCAGTGATCTTCCAGAAGAAACAGGATTCGAAAAACCAACAGTGACGTCGAAGTCAGCCGATGGACCTATGAATATCGAAAGGAATTCAATAATTGATGGAGGAAAACTCCCTGTCATTTTAGAGGACAAGTACTACCCGAGACAGACCTTGGAGTAAGTTGTTTCATTTCGTGTCCATACGCTTCATTCGGAATGCTAACGCAAGTTTGGCCAGTCCCGAGGAATTGCAGCAAATGGTCAATAATGACTCTGACGTTCCAGACTCACCAGCGCTAGAGGCTTCCACCGCTCAGCCTGACTTAGAACACGAGGATCTTTGCCAAGAACATCCAGAGGATTCCGTAGAGGTGGCAGGATTGGATGTTACAGAGGAGCAAGATGAAGAGCTTCTCCCTCCAACTCTTGAAAGAAGGAAGAAGAAAAAGAAGCCAACCTCCACCGCCGGGCCATTGCATAACCTGAGTCCCGCTTCCATTCCAGAGCAGAACGGATGCATCGCCAATGCAAAGTCCAAGCGCAAATTCATGATGGAGGAAAATGAAGAGCCTGAAGTAGGCTCGCCAGATGATGACGGTTTCCAGTTCAGTAGAGCCGCCAGTTCACAGAGACCCGCGGACGAGAGCTTTTCTTTACCTCGGCCACAGTCTTCTCCAAGTAAACATCGAAATCAATCGATACTAGGAGAGAAAATCCAAGGGCATCCGAAGAGGAAGATGCTTGAACCAAGTTTGTCAAATCGGCAATTTTGTCAATATGCACTGGCTGACCACGCAACAGAAAGCGTGAATTCAAATAATATATCACCGAAAAAGCGTCGAGCCACGGATTTTCCAAAACGGAGCTACACTAAGCCCCTTCAAGGGGACGCCAAGAGTGACGAAAATCAGATTGCAAATGAAATATACGCAAAAGAGAGTAAAGGTCACCGACAAAAGGATACCGAACTCCTATACGAACATGAGCGTTGCGAAACCGAACCCACTGTGGTCCAAGACGAAGCAGACTCATTATTACAAGCCCCTTCAATATCATTGGATATGGCATCAAACACTCCGGCACGGCCAACAAGAAGGCAAAGGGCAGTAGTAAGCTACGCGGAACCAAATCTGAGAGATAAGATGCGGCGCCCGACAGAGGGCCTGATAGCTGCAGTCAGTGACCAGTCTAGACGATCCTCCAATTCCCTAGCTTCGCGAGTAAGCATGGGCGATGAGGACGAGACGTCAAAAAAAGGCAATGACATTAAGCACAAATCGCGCGACTCAAACTCTTTGGGGAATGACCGTGGAATGCTTGCAATTGAGCATTTGGACAGCGGCTCTTTTCAGCAGCCCCAACCTTCGAGCAAGAAACGCAATACCTTGTCAGAGACCAAGATTGAATTCCAAGACGGGGCGAGGCAGTTTCGACGACATTCCTCGAACCCTAGATCAACCGGACAAGACCCTATCGTTGAAAACGACACATCAATCGCCGATTGGAAAAATCAGGCCGGTTCCTATACATCCGCACTAGATGCTATCAGCACCCTGGAGGGTAGAGATGCTGAGCTCGAAGACGGGAAGCAGATTCACGACGAGACCATCTATTCACAGTATTATTTACCCACAGCAGCGGAGACAAGACAAAACAAACGCGGACAAAGGGCTGCTGCTAGAAGGAGAAGCATGTTACTATGAGGTGTAGAGTATTTGAGCACTTTCTTGGGCAAGGCGTTGAATTTATCTTTTCATTTTCATTGGTTGGTGGATTCAATTTCAAACAAGCATGATATAGATACCGAATTTCATTTCTCAGTAGTCCTCTCACAACTGTCAGGACTTTCATCCGAGCCAAATATATCGTAAAAATCGTCAGAAAACTAAGAATAAGGAGGGAAAACGTGAGATGCACTGGTGGGCGTCTTTAAACAATATACAGCAAAAGTATATGGGGCGCATTCAGATATATTACAAAATCTCATGATCAGTCAGTCAACAATACCGTGTTTCGAGAAAAGGAAATTTTTCATTTTCATCGCTCTTTGGTAGTCCGGGGCATTTTCTCGTAGGCGTTGGGACTTGGTCTTCTCCGCTTGCTGGGCCGCTTATGGCGGTGGTCTGCAGAGCAAGCGTGCTCCCTTCGTATTTGATTCGAAGGACCATCCTGTGGATTTGTGCTCCGCTGCCGATTTGAACTTCTCCGGGTACTATCTACCTCGCTATCACTATCTGATTCAGAGGAGCTGGAGTCGGAAGAATCCGATTCAGAGCTGCTTTCGCCAACAGGTCGAGATTTGTGGTAAATGCAGCAGACTGGGGTTGTGAATAATCGCATCCGTGTTAGCTCATCTTGCACTTGACTGATAACACGAGCACAAGAAATTGACCAAGGGTGGATGATGCAGCCGTATATACATACCTTTGGAGCTCTTCTTGCCCATTCCTTCATTATCGATAACATCCTCACTCCACCGAATGTGCCTGGCTGAACTTCCGTTCTCCGCATCTACCTCGTTGGACGCGTTTTCCGCTCGCAACCTTAGCATGCCAGAGTTTGAGGGTGTAGAAGAGCCATTTCGACCGTGAGAATGAGACGACTCAGTTTGAGAGCCGGAAGTCGCATTTTGCGGCAATTGTCGGTGATGAGACATTGCTCTCTAGCATGGAAGCCTGTCCAGAGATATCCGGCAATCGTTGGAATGCAGTTTCGTTAGTAAGTGCAAGGCAGAGGTGAACAAGGTGTCAGTCGATAAGACCTTATGTGGAGAAGCAGGAAGGAATGGAAAAATCATATTTTATATGGAACAACGGACCGACCTTACGTCGACTTCGTCCGCTATCTGAGCGTGACCACAGCCCGGGAGTCTCACCGCCCGCCTTTCCATATAATTCACAACAAAGCATCTATGGCGAAATGTTGCGAAGGCTCAGATAGAGCAAATTTACAAACGACTACGCGAACTCAAATCGAGTGAAACATGGAATTAACTTGAGGCTTTTGAATTCAGGATTGAAAAACCATGGCATCAAAAGCAGAAAAGTGCACGAAAATTAGCATCTAATACTATGTATGGCGTCTAGAGTAATGTACCATGAGCCGTGTAGCGCTAGCACGGTTATACTAAAGGTCGTAGGTTCTATCTACCTTCGCCAAGTGTTTAAGCAAACCACACGTCAGTGATGAAACTTGGTAGAGTAACTCAAGATAGGTCGCATTGGCTACCTCGAAGATCCAGAAAGATCCAGGCACGATTTCATATCTGATCCAGACACTAATAGAACAAAGTGGGAGACACGATCAAGCCTGCCTGCCACCACTGTGTCAAATATACATCGTAGATGGAGGGAGCGATGGGAAAGAATCATTTTTTTCTTTTTTCTTTTCTCAATTCACAGGCTGTATAAGGCCCAGCCGTCGAGAGGATCTTGACTCTGCGACCCGGACGCTTTCAAACGCCCCGACGGTTCGTCGAAAAGAGGCGGAGCAACTTCATTGCGCAGTTCCTGTTCTAGTCACAGCTCATCTTCTTGGTCCATTTCAGACGGTTTCAAGAGACCTCCGACCCTCATTGCACGGTCACGCTCCACGGCCTTGGCATCACGCAGGGCTTGCTCCCTCTCCTCCGCATAAAATTCCGCGTGGTCGCCTGCAAACTCCTTCAACGAGATCAGGAAATCCCGCAAATGAGTTTTAAATTTGTTGAAGTCGTCATTGAAGCTGAATAGTCCAACGACAAACTGCTTGATTTGGATCCTGGGGCATCATTAGCATCTCTGATAAATGCAAGACTTGAAGAATGAGAGGAAAATACTCTTGTAGATTTTTGAATGCAGTCTGCAGAAGATTCGCAACGTATTCCTGCAGAAACTCCTTGTTGGATGTTCCCAAGGGGGCTTGATCGGGGGCATAAATCGGATCTTGCACTTTGCCGGACTCAATAAAGTAGAACATTCGCGACAGGAGCATCGCTTGGGACTTGAAACCTATTAAAAGACTGTTAGTATTCGCCCTTATGTGATGTGGGACTGACACATACCAGCTCTGTGATCATTATCAGTAAGCACGAAAAACACATCCTGTAATATGGGGATGTAGAATTGACGGAAGAAGATGTTAGATGTTTGAGCATCAGTCTCAGCCATGTTGTTCATGAGTTCAAGGCACATTGTGAGGCCAGTGTTCTCGACTTCGCGGTTGTCGTGCTTACTAGCCCACATGCAAGAGTCGATCACAAACTTGAATTGAGAGGCATCAAGTTTGAGCAATGCCGGGAAGCAATAAAGGTTGATAGCTTGGAGCAACTTGAAAAACTGCACGCGGTGTTCCGGGTATTCGTGGAAATCCTTGTTGATCATCTCCAAAGTGCTTTCAAAAACACTCTCCATGATCAGCGGAACCTTGTCTTCCATCAAGTTCTGTAGCTTCGTTAGCAGCAAATTCTGGAAAAGCGATATGAACTCATCCTGAGAACCCTAGGAGAACCACATAGCAGGATAGATGACCTACATGTAATTTGTGAATGATGGTAGTCATCACATTCAACACCTCCGCTTCTCGAGCATCAGGGACATTACGGTTATAATCCACGAGAACTGCTTCAAGCAGCGGCGGTACCATGTTTGCGTTGACCATCTCTAGGTCATCCGCCTTTTGCACATAGATGTCGATAAGCTTAAGGATTTCCTTTTTGATAGTCCTCAGCCCTCTCACTTTCGGGGTCTTGGTCGCAATTTCCCCTGAAGAATCGCACGTTAGAAGCTGCGACACACGTTAAAAGGGGGGTGGAATTAATACCATCATGCATGACGGCATCGCTGATAAGCTGACTGGACGCCCGGAACATGTTCAACATATCATGATAGATGCGTCCAAGCTGAGAATAGAAGTACGTGCCGATCGAGGAACAGGCGGCGACATTGGTTTTCATGATATTGCCGATGATTTTGATCGTTTCGCCATCTTGTAAAATCGAGGGATCTTGGTTCGCCTGGGCGATAATGGCATCCCAGGCCGAGTTCGGTAATGACATCAAATTCTCGATCAGCCGATCTTGGAGGCCCTTCTGGCCCTGGGCAGAGATCATGTATCCGCACGCTTCATAAAACGTATGGACTTGCTGGGGCGAAAGGTCACATGTTATTTTTCTCATATTGCGCACGATTTCTTCGATGAAGGGTTCGTTCTCTCCCGGCTGGAGTGCGACAAAATGGCGTCTGCATTTGTTGGCGATCTTGATAAACGTGTCGCAGGCCATATCCTGAACACCTAGTGGATGTCAGCAATATACATATATGCATTGGGATGATCCAAAACCGACCTTCGTGTGTCTCGTGCATGAATTCGAACAGTTTGTTGACCACTGTCTTCAAGAATTTCCAGTGGGCCTTCAAGAATCGAGGGTATTGCCCGACGATGTACATGATGTTGCTCGCCACCACGGCCTTGTTATCCTTCCCACGTTTCATCTCCGTAAGACCAAGTAGGTCCTTGATGACAGTGACGAGGAAGCGTTTTTCAGTCTCTTCATTCATGGCACCCGAGATCGACCCAATTGCCCAACAAAGCGTGTTGCAATTGACCCATGACCATTCGGATCCGTCAACCTGCTTGGCTAATTTCTCGATCATGATATTCTCCGTGTCAACAACATCGAGATGGGTAAGGTAAACCAAGCATTCGCGTATCGTCTTATATAGCTGGATTGTATCGCTCTCTTTGACAAACTCACGAACGATCTCGCCTTCGTCATTCTCGACGATCAAGACTTCTTCTGGGCGTACCATTTTCTCGATCATCACAGTGCGCAAGCTCGAAAGGACCTCTTCGTACTTGTGTTTGCGAAGGGGATAGTTGACTAACGTGCTGGGGTGAGGTGCACCTCCATTTGACAGGCCACTGACGCCCATGTTCACCAAGGGGTTAATGTCGGTAATCGGAAGTTGCTGCATTTCTTCATACAGCTCTTGGACCAGTCTGGTCCAGTATTCGAGGCAGATCTTGAAGACTTCCCTATCATCTATCTGACTGATCCTGATAAGATAGAAGTGCGCATGTGTCAAATAATCCCGATTCGGTAATTTTTCGATGAGCTGTCCAAGTCAGGATATATTGCGACCACAATTTCAACGCCCATGGGATTCGAGGCTTACATTCAGGTGAGCACTAAAGAAAGAACTGAGGAAAAGCGCCAGATTCAGTACGAATTCCTGATCCCTCGAGTTGCTCTTCGCAAATACCTGCTTCAGGTCCATCGAGAGTGGGATAGTCTTCGAAACGATAGTCAGAGTTTCCGTGAACATGTGCACAAGTCTCTCGTCGTAGTTATACGGAGCTCCGATTTGCAACCCCCCAATTTCCGTTAGACACTTGAGCGTCACATTACGAAACTCGGGGACTTCCAAAAACCGTGTCAGAAGGGTGTTGATGATAGGCGTCTCGAATATATACCCCAAAGGAATCCAGTTCAGGAAGCGGAGTAGCGTTTCTAATGTTGCCTTGACTAGACTCGGTTGGTTTGCCGTATTCAGCACTTCAGAGCAGAGCTGAAAGATCGAAGAGAATTCTTGTGTCATGGAAGTCTTCAGATTCCTGGCTTTGACCGAGGTCATTTGGTCCTGAGAGAAATCGAATACTTCCTCGGAGAGGAGACGGAGAATAGCCATATTGTTCTCACAGATCGAAAGACTGGTATGGCAGGACGAAATGATCTCGTTGATGAACGTCTCCCAGTTGTGCGGCCATTCCTGTTTCAGGATAGAGACAAGGACCAGATTAAGTTTGTTGAGAAAGGCCCGCTCGCCTCGTAGCTTCTCTTCCGATCGGGAGCTCTCAATAATGAAGTTGACGATGAAATTTCGGATACCTGCGTCGATAAGGAGCGTCAGAGTAAAGGCACGACGAAAGTGGTGGATGGCGAAGGGTCGAAGAGAGAGGATATTTACCTAGGCACTGCTCCCTCGGTAAGACTTTCCATCGCGTCATGATCACATCGTCGAGAACTTGAAGGGCGAGATCTGGACACCATCAGAATATGTTGAGTGAATCGCGTGGGGACGGGTAGCGCACATTTGGTCTGCGGATAGGTCGATTCCTGGAGAATATTTCCTACGATCAACCAAGCATCTGGATTCTGTTTGAACTGTTTATTGGACAAGAGTTAGGTGCATTGCTTTGAAGAGCGTTCACATGCCACTGTTTGCAGGTAAACTCACCTCTGTCAGAGTCTGTTGTGCTTGTTTTTGCTGATGTGCCCGGTAGAATTAGCAAGCCATTGAATATAAAATCGAAGGCCAGTCAATGGTAGGAGACACGAATATTGCTGGGCTCCAAGACTCACCAGGTCGCCCTTTCCTTCGTAAAAGGCGCGGACAGTATTGTCCAACTCCTGTATGGAAACAGACATTCCGCTCCGAGGGCTGGCGATGGGTTTTTGGCCTCAACTTGGCGTACAATGAAAGGACCCAAGATGAACTATGGCAATGAAGTGATTGAGTAAACTCGAGGATATTTAATTGCCGAATGGTATCCCCTAGAGTCAGAGGCGCACGGGAAGAAGGTGCAATGGTTGGTGGGGTAGGGATTCTGCTGGAGGGGCTCGCCAATGTTAGGTAGAGGTAAGCTTCCCAGAGCCCAGTAAGTACGACTTGACTGTACTCCAGGTTTCCAAATGATACAGTGCGGCGGGCTGTTGTAACGTAGTAAGTTGATGTTTAGTTTAGAACATGGGTCTTCTCAGGAAGCACAGCATGAAAAGAGGTCTGCTACTGGCGGTGAGAAGGATATTTGAGGTGTTGAAAAGTCCGCTGGGTAGAATACTGCCGTGGACAAGTTAAACTAACCAGTGGACTATGTATTTCACTATGTACTATATTAGTCATCAGTTCTCTAATGACTTGGTTCTAACTAGCTAGAATGGATAGCATAATTTATGGGTCTCGAGGTGGGGGGTAAAAGATAAGATGTTATGTACAGGGCAGCTGCTTACTATACTAGCAATCCCAAGGGTTAGTACACGACATCTCAAGGTATAATTGCTATGTCCACGGAGTATATGATAACCCCATGCCTACAAGAGATGATCCTTTGCGTGGATCAATCCGGCCTTTTGGCTTAAGACCCATGTTCTTCATATGGATAAAAACCAGGACATGACAATATACTTTGCATTCCACAAAGATTATGAGATTGCTGGGAAAAACAAGAAGATCTCCCTGTTTAGCATTCCTGATGCTTCAAACCAACACAAGCCCATGGCATGCATGATGGACTTGGGATGTGAACATCCAGCAGCGCCAGGCAGATGTCTGATATGCTAGCATAACAGTCAACTACATACTACCTGAGTGCTGGAGAGCTTGATCCCTTTGATACTGAGCGCATGAAAAATAGCATCCTATATTCAAGTTAGGTAATAATGACGGTCATTATACGGAGTAGTTACAAGCCACGAGGCTCTGAAAGATTAAATACTGTCAAACCCTAGAGTCCAATCAAAGATAGTGGTAATATGTACCTTGGCAGACAGGATCAAGGAAATCATAAGTTGCGGCATGACTCCGTCTGCGTGGGATCAATATAATGTGATTCACAGGGCGTGGTCGTGGAGGAATGCTAAATCGTTAGGCGCACCAGATGGTATACTCCATACAATCCACGAGGTCGGGTTACAGGTTACGGGCTACAACTTACAACTTACAACTTACCACCAACCATTCGCAACCGCGGCTGGGCGTCCAATCTAGCGTCAATGGCGAATAATGGATTGGTTCAACTCTGCGGGTGGTTGTCACTCCACCTCCAACTCACCAATCATCTCCCACGGCGTCGCGCTTCCCTGGCGAGTGGAACAAACAGACCAAGGCGTCACTGCTGAGTGCTGACCCTCCTTTCCAGAGTGGCGTGTCGCCTGAGCGCGCCACACTTTCAGCTTAATGTTATGCTAGTGCAAGCAAGTCTCCATGTCTCTCAGACGCTAGATAAAAAGGACCAACCAGTCACCAAGCCGTGTCAGCGCGACGATGGCCGATCGCGCGCCAATTCAGCCAGCTGGCAGCCGCGTCGTGCCAACCGATTTTCAAGGACCTATCAAGGAAGTAATATTTTTTTTTGGAGTCTCACCCCCCGGTCAAAACCTCAGTTGTACCTGCCTGTTCCACCCACACATCCTTTTCCCCTTCCCCGCTCTACCTTTCTCTGTTCAGCACATCCCTTCCCTTCTCTCCCCCCCTTTTTTTTTCTTTGGAGAAACTGAAAGCAAGAAGAAGGTGGGGGACAAAAAAGGAATATCAAAGAACGGAAAAGAAAAAGCCAAAGACAAAAAAAGAAAGGCAGGAAGAAAAGCTGATCAATAAATAATAATAATAATAATAATAACGATATTATTGAGCGTTCCAGGCACTGATTAGTGGTTTGTTGGAATTTGGAAGGACTGAGGGGTCGGTCCTTTTGCGAGATAATTACGATTAGGTTGCTCTTGAGCCTATCGTCGTGCTTTCTTGTCCCAGGCGGACGAAGATGCCATATTAATGTTAAATTCCCTTACTGGCATGCTTCTTGCTGGATTTAGTTTCCCGTCTAGCTTTCTCCCCTCCAGCGTACTCTATACAGAGTGGATTTGCAATCACTTGCTCCCCCGCGCACTCCTTGAGTACTGTTGGTATCCATCATTTGCAGGGTGTACCGCTGGGGTTGCCCTGTGGTCGTTCTTCTAAACCACCCGAGATTTTCTTCCTAATCTATTCATTGGTTACCCCATGGTTCGGCCCCGGAGCTGTCATCCTCAGCATAGTTAATATTGCTGGAACTGATGATCATTCTCTTCCATTCCTTTCTGAGTGGAACCCTGCTTGTGGCTCAATTATAGATGCCCCCCGACTTTCAATTTACGTGTACCGTCCTAATAATTGTGACCTAAGGCTGTACATCGGATGCTTCCGAGTCTGTCTTATTTGGAAGTCTGAAGAGGTCTTGAACCTGACACATCCTCCCTCGTTTCTACTGCCCTCTTTTCTCGTTCACACCGCGAACCACGTGACCGACGCCGTTCAGTGGGATTCGTCCAGACGCTTCGAATTGGAAGTAGCCTTACAATCAGGGAGTAAAGTCGTTGGGTTCAATTGTTCTGGCCCGTGAGGCCCACGCTTTTGATTCCACAACCACGCCAATGGGCTCGAGTGGCACTTAACCCCTCCTGTGTCCGCAATCGAATTCTTCTCTTTTGGTTTTTGCCTCAGGGACATTGTACTGGGTCAACTAACCTGCCTTTGTCTCGATATATTCAATGGAACGAGCCTGTGGCGATTGGTTGCAAACGTTGCCCTGAAAGGTCACTTGTCCAGCGTCATATTGGGGACAGTGGATTCGGAGTCGACAAATTGATCGAACCCGAGTTTCCGTTCGCTGAGGTTCTCCAAATTCCGTTCTATTATCCTCCCCGATCTCTCCTCCACAATGAACGATCACGAGCCTGAAAAGGAAATCAGGACAGAGCATAGTCCCTCCCGTTTCACGGCGGTGAACGGGAGAGATCCACTCGTTCCGGTACCACCAGCTACCGCCACTCCTGCCCCGAACAGTGAAGAACATCGAAACCCGTCAGACAGCTCGGGGAGAAGTAGACATGACACCCCATCGCGGTCGGAGGGACATATGTTGGAAAACGGGGCCGCCAGAAGTGATTATGAAGATCATGAGTCTCACCAGTCGCCATCGCAATTTGGGTCTACGGTCACAAACAGAAGCAAGCGGAAAAGGTCGGAATCACTTGAAACAGAAGGAAATCGCTTGTTGAATAAGGGCACCAAGACCACATCATCTCAAGGGGAGGATGCTCCGGATACTCCCACACAGCCGCCGCCCAATTCAAATGGCCCTACTTTAGCCCACAATGATCATGAAATAAAGCACGCGACCAATCACTCTCCGCCATTGCATACACGACCGGACGAGAGTGAGGACTCCCGAAACACACACGCAAATTCATCTTGGCAGGAATACGATTCCCAATTGATTAGCCAAGCGCAACGCGCGCAACAAATAGATCCTTCTGACGCCCAGTTAGCAGAAGCACTCCAGCGCGAGGCCCAAGGCCATGAGGCAACTCAAAAAGGCTGGGGAACGATGAATCGCGCGGTAGATGGATCCGCGGAGCATGAACAGTCGCCGCCGTTGGCTGCCTTCCATCAAGAACGGGCGCCTGGCACCGTTCAAGTCGCCCCAAAGAGAAAGCGTGTTTTCAGCAACAGAACGAAAACCGGATGCATGACCTGCCGCAAGAGAAAGAAGAAATGTGACGAGCAACATCCCGCATGTGAGTAAATTCCAACGTACCTGCTGATCGACACCCCACGCATGCGGATAGTCCTATACACCTTATTCGTTGACTGACAACTTTACACTAGGCAATAACTGTATAAGAGGAGGCTTTTTGTGCGAAGGCTATTCGTCACGAAGCACGTGGCAAAAGCCGGCGAGTGCAAAAGCTCCAGTCCCTCTGCAATCAAAAGAAGGCTACACTGAGATCACTGGTCAATATGTACATGATGTAGGTTCGGGACATGAACGCCAGCAAATCATCGCCGAGCTTGAAACGGCCAAAATGAAACCGATCGTTATAGATGAAACTGAACGTGCCGGAAGTGCACAGTTCAACTCAAGTCCAACGGGAGCTGGTTCCAATTGCGGGTCATGGTCGAAGCGATCTTGGCCGAATACTGCCCATTCTAGCTATCCATCAGATCATCTGACCCAATCGGAACTTAGAGAGGTTCCGCCGATACATGAACTATCTCGAGAAGGGCATCCCAAAACAGATTACCAGATAGTACCCCCGATACGAGAATTTTCTCACGGACCGCATGGGAAACCAAGCGTACCACTCTTCCAGCCAGGTATCGATCAGCGGCCAGCTCATACAGGTGCTGTGGACACCAGTAGCCCCCAAGCCCAGGCGCGGATGGCGCTCAGTATTGAGCATCAGCTATCTACACGCACGTCTTCGAACGAGGAAACGGAAAAGGATAAAATGACACTGGGCGAACTATATAGACCCTTTGATATTCACCTTGTGGAAGAAAGGCAGCGATGCAAAGCAGCTTTATGGCGCTTCAACAACTCTTGCAACCCCATTTCTGGTCTCAGTACAAAGGAACAGGGTCGTTTGTTAAGAGAAGTACTTGGGGTCTTGAATGGGGGGGTCAATTCACCTTCGGGTGTCACCCCTCGCTCCACAGGGTCCATTGGACAAGGCGCCATTGTTGAGGCCCCTTTCCGATGCCATTATGGGTACAATATTCATATTGGAGAGGATACTATGATATCCGAGGAGTGTCTCTTCGTTGATGACTGCCCTATAACCATCGGTGCCCATACATGGATTGGCCCCAGGGTTACCATACTCACCTCAATGGCCCATGCCAACATGCAGGAACGGAAAGGCTCTCAGAGTCGCTATCAGGGTCGTACAGTTGCAATAGAAGAAGATTGTTATGTCGGTGCCGGCTGTACAATCTACCCCGGCGTTCGTCTACGGCGGGGCGCCTATGTGGCCCCAGGAGAGGTGGTGAAATCCGATATTGTGGCATATGGATTCCAAGGCCTCAAACCGAGTTATATGTGAGAGAATTTGCTCTTGTTTATGTATCCCACGGTTTACTTTGCAAATATCACTTTTCCTACTATCGTTTCTGTTTGCCCCATGGGCTCTAGTTTGTTTCTTCCAGCCTGGGGTACGGCGTGCTTTCTATATGGATCTCAGAGCCTATATCTCTTTTCATGTAGGTGATCGTTTCAGTTCTCCACCTCGTTCTGTCTCCCACGTCAAGACCAAACCGACATTGGTGACACCGTAACGTCAAATACAAAACATGTTTGGATAGATCTCGAGTATTTCCTGTCATGGTACTGGAATAGGGGTTCCAAAGGATATAGAATAAGGTTGGATGGTATGTAAAATGTCTTAGCATGTCAAACGGCAGCTCCAAATTAACATATTGTACGGGCTACATCTTGGTAAGGGGTAACAAGCGCAAAGGTAAATTCTAACGATACCTTACGTGAAGGGAACTAGCACAAAATCCGCTCGTTGTGTGAAAGCTATCGGATGTAGACAGATGACTATGAGAGCCAGTCAAGAAACTCCGGCACAAAATAGGTCACCACGATCCCGGCACCAGCTCTTAGAATCCCTTCTGTGCTTTCAAAGGCCATTGCTTTGAGATCAAAGACACCAGCTTTCGCACCAGCGTGTATCATTGCGTATTCCCCGCTCACTTGGTAGGCTGCGATTGGAAGATCTGTGGCGAGCTCTCTGGCGTCTCTGATGATATCCAAGTAACTGCTCGCGGGTTTCACCATGATTATATCAGCACCCTCGGCAATATCTCGTTGGATCGCGCGTCTGGCTAGTCCTCGGCCCCCGGGGGGTAACTGATAGCATCTGCGATCCCCGAACGATGGACACGAACCGGCGGCATCACGGAAGGGTCCGTACAAACAGCCACTGAATTTAGCACTGTAGGACATCAGAAGAACCCGGTGTGCCATACCAGCCTCGATCAGCTTCAGTTTTATAGCGCGGACTCTGCCATCATTCATGTCAGATGGAGCAACACAATGCGCCCCAGCAGCAGCATAAGCCAATGAAACGTCGGAGATCCGGTCAACAGACTGGGCATTGTCAAGTGTCCCATCGTCCCTCAAGATTCCACAATGACCATGCGACGTGTACTCGCAAAGACAAACATCGGTGACAATATAAAGCTGGGGGAACCGCGACCTAAGGAGCCGAATCGTCTGTATCACTGGACCCGATGGATCATCCGCAGCAGTCCCCAGCGCATCTTTCGCCGAAGGATCGAGGGGAACTCCAAACAGGATCACAGATCGCAATCCCTTGTGGACAAGAGGCTTAAGAAAAGGCACTATGCGATTCACACCCCGGCGGTATTGATTGGGGAGAGAAGGTATCGGTGTCTCTTCTTCGGGATTATCGGTGATGAATAGAGGATAGATAAGCATTTCCTATACTACAGTTAGATGTACAAGTAGACAAAGATGAAACACAGATAACCGAACCAATATATGGGATTGGTACCTTTGTCAGTTGCCGCTCCGCTTGCCATGACCTGCTCAGTGGATGACTATATCCCGCATGAAGTTGGCTCGAGATGTCACCGGATATACTAACACTTGTTGCAGCTGTGCTTGTGTGCGACCGAGCAGTGGCTTGCGATCGTACGTGGGATACCTGGGAGCTCCGATCATCCCGGGCATCCCTAAAGGCCAAATCAGAGACCAGGTTGGAGAAAGACATTCTGCTATTTGAAATTGTGCGATAGTTTCAACTGAATGCTTAGATTTGATTTCTCACTTAGGTGTTGGTTGATTCCTTGATATTGACTGCGATGTTGCACCTGACCCCGCACCTGTTGACCGCCTTCTCTATTGCAGTGTGAAATTCGGCGGTGTGATTTTGCCAACCGTCTGAGGATTTAGTCTTATCGTATCCTTATCAATTGTCATCCAACATCCATCATCCATCCCGCTTTTTTTATTTCCATCCTTGATCCGCAACTGGCGACTTATTTCATCAACAGTAATTTCTTAATTGTCGTCTACAATTTTGAAACCAATCCTCGCCTCTGACCTGAACTCTGACCTTTTACATCTACTACTACAGTGCGTAACCCCCTCCATATAGCTTCTTAGTCACTGATTCCTGCGATTCTGACCTGGATAACTTTCTTCCCAACACACTGTGCGTCATTTCCACTCTATTTACTAAACTTTGTTTAGTTCTCGGACTCGACGTTGAATTCGGTACTCCTGGAACAAGGATTTCTGTCTTCGTCCCTCTTTGCAATGCCTACCAATCGGCTTCGCATGCGTAACATTAATTTCTATGTTGCGAGTACTGGGCAGCATCTGGGAGGGCTCTGGCAGGAAGGTCACATAACTGATGCAAACATACATTGGATGCTCGGGAATGTCCTTCTTATTGTTGACGAAGCATGGTCTCTCAAACACAGGGCCTCTAACCGGACTGTAATGCCATCAGATGACATAGCAGCGGAGGGTGATTATGATATTCACAGTAATGGTAAGTTCTTCGCTATCTAAATTCAGTATTATATCTAATATAGTCGATTTAGGATCAATCAGAATGACTGATGAACCATGGGCTCCCCGATCATTAAGCTATTCTATCTCTAGCCGAGAAAATTTATTCTGTCAGGGGGTCCGTGCAAGAGATGGGAAGTGTGTAATCACTGGAAAGATCAACAGACTCGCACCACTTGACCAATGGTTTGGATTTCAAGCAGCGCATGTTTTCCCACTTCGACATGGGAGTTTATGGAATCAAGATAACTACAGTCGCTGGATCCGAGAGATACGACATGATAGTGGAATCTCAGGTATTAACTCGGTCCAAAATGGGCTTCTAATGCACGCAAGTGTGCATTTAGCATTTGATCAATACGCATTCTCAATTAACCCTGATGTAAGTTATTTCACACCTGGTTAGCTTCAAATATATTAACCTCAAGAAGGACAACTACAAAATTACCTCGTTTCACCCGGACAATTGGGATGTTGATGGGCGAATCCTAGACTTTGTTTGTCGTGATCCAGATGATCCTAATCATGTGTCAGATGAGGTTTTGCGATGGCATTTTCGACAGGCTGTGCTTGGTAATGTTCGAGGCCAAGGAGAGCCTATATTCGAGACTGATTTCCCTCCTGGCTCAGATATTATGGGAACATTACGCCAGGAGCCCTATGGCAAGGAGAGGTTGGAAATGGAGCTCTTCCGAAGACTTGGAGAACTGGAGGAGTAAAAGGTATTGTTTGAGCTGTGGCATTTTATGAACTGATATGATTCTTACACTCTTAAGGTGTTCTTCCTGTGCACTTTCTGTTTTCCAAGCTTTCTATTTATTTGATTCCCTGCATCTCAGTCAGCTCTCACATGTATTATGCTGTGTTCTTTCTGTGCACTTTCTGTTTTCCAAGCTATCATTTTATTTTATTATCTGCATCCCAGTCAGCTCTTATGTTAGATGCGGTAGCCTCAGGCACACAAAACTGCCAAGACTGTGGGAGCTGAGTCATCCAAACCCCGCAGGCTATGTGCATATAGCCTCCCTACACCTCGCACCCCTTCAGGAGGTCAGCGATTAGTCCTAGCAACGAAGCTACCCTACTATCCTCCATATAATCCTTCAGTGCCATTCCTAGCACGTTACCTCTCCCTTTGGTGCGGTATCCAGAGTACCGCATAACATCTTATATGTATTATGCTGTGTTCTTTCTGTGCACTTTCTGTTTATCAAGCTTTGCAATTGTTTGATTCTGTATCTCAGTGAACCCTCCTATATGTACTAAAATAAAATTTATTACTTAATATTAATTACTTAAGCGGAGTGAAAATATTATAAACTTGACTATTTCTAGTTGTTAGGCGCGGTAGCCTCAGGCATGCAAAACTGCCAAGACTGCGGGAGCTGAGTCATCTAAAGACTGCAGGCTATGTGTATATAACCTCTCTATATCTCACATCTCTTTTAAAGATCAGTGATTAGTTTTAATAACTAGACTATTATATTATTCTTTATATAATTTTCTAGTATTACTTCTAGCATGTTATCTCTTTTCTTGATATAGTATCTAGAGTATTAGATAATAATTTTAATTATTTTCTATCTAAGATAACTTATGATAAAAAGAAAATATTTTAAAGGATAGCTTTAATTCTTTTTTATTAAGTTTTTTAAAATAAAAATAATTAAAGTTCTAATTCTCTTAATATATTTATTATATTTAATAAAACTATCCTATAATAAAGAATAATAAGAAGAAATCTTATTAAAATATAATTTTAGTAAAGATTCTAAAGCTAGAAAATAAAAATCTTAATTTATGTTACAGAAACCTAATGTCATGACCCTAGGATCCCTTGATGCTTCTGCCGTGCTAGTGTTGGTGACTTGGGTTATCAAAGATAAAGAGCGCCCTGCGATCTTCCTATCAGCTAATCAACGATGGGGTTGTACTAACCTGAGGCCTCACACAGTGGCCATGCTAACTGGATTGATTTGACAAGTAACCCAATGGTCCAAAGGTAACTAGTAAGCAAGAAGAGAAGTAAGGTGTATCAGGTACATATACCTGATAACTTAGATTGAGTATGGACAAGTAGAAACTAGACTGAGTGTAGACTCAGAATTAGACTGTGTAGTTCCAGTTAACAATGTTATTAAACGCAACTAACTAAACTGTAGGTACAGGTAAATGAGTGTTCTTATATATCCTTCGTCCCTATATACTTCTTAGCTACTCCTTGGAGTATATCTGGGGTAGGAGCCAATAACACGCCTTTCCTTCTTGGCTACTCCGTGGCTACTCCTGGGAGTATACCGGGAGTAGATAATCACGTGATGTATTGTTCTGGGGTGCAGGGATCCCGATCCCATAACCCATTGATTGGCGTCGGGCTTCTGCCTAGCTGTGCCGCCTTCGTGGGGTATTAACCTCGTTGGGTTTCCGTAACACCTAACAAGTTAATATCTCATAAAGATAATACAGCCAGGTAGAAGCCTAATACTAATTAATAAGTAAAAAATCAGGATTCTTGTATTATTAAGACACAGATTATATAATTATTTACTCTTATATCTATTCTAAAGAAGTAACTCAGGGAATATATACTAGAAAGATATATAATAAAAATAACTTTAGAAATAATCTCTAAGAAGTTACTAAAGAAGTAGTTAGAAAAGAATATATAAAAATACTTATTTATTATATATTTATAAGTTTAGTTAGTTATATTTAATTAACACAGTGAAGTCTAAGTATGTATTTAATCTAGTTTTTATTTATTTATACTTAATCTAAATAATTAGATTTTTATATCTAATATATCTTGCTTCTTTTCTTACTTATTAATTACTTTAGATTATTAGATTACTTATTAATTACTTTAGTTTTATTAGATTACTTATTAATTAATATAATTATTATAATTATTATATAAGATCTTAGATTTATTTAATCTTATTATTAATAATTAATAGAAAGATTATAAAATATTCTTTATCTTAAATAATCTAAGTTATTAATACTAGTATAATAAAAGCATGAAGAGATTCTAGAATTATAATATATTAAATACTAGTTAGTATAAGTAGAGTCTTAGATTAACTTAAAATAATAATAATATATTAAATAATAATATTAGAATAATTGTACTAATCTCTAGAACTAGTAATAAGAATAGTTAAAAAGAATAAATTATAATAATACAAGATTAGATTAATATTATAAGCATGATTAAATAATTATAAGTATATATTATAATCTTAAAAAGATAACTTATAATCTATATAATTA